>PVKU01001684.1:0-278694 GCA_004027475.1 Anoura caudifer | reverse complement strand
TTTTTTTTTTTTTTTTTTTTTTTTTTTTTTTTTTTTTTTTTTTTTTTTTTTTTTTTTTTTGATGAATCGGGTTAAAAGTTTGTCCATTTTATTTATCTTTTCAAAGATTTAGTTCTTGGATTCATTGATCTTTTGTATCATTTTTTAGAATCTATTTCATTTATTTCTGCTCTGATCTTTATTATTTCCTTCCTTTACTTGCTTTGAGCTTTGTTTGTTGTTCTTTTTCAAGTTTCTTTAAGTGCAAAGTTGATTGTCCATCTGAGCTTTTTCTTGTTTTTCTTTTTGTTTTGTTTTGTTTTGTTTTTTTGAGATAGGTCTATAATGCTAGGAATTTCCCTCTTAGGGTTGCTTCCCAGTATCCCACAGATTTTGGATTGTTGTGTCCTCATTTTCATTTATTTCAAAGTTCTTTTAATTTCTTCTTTGATCTCAGTGTTAACCTATTCATTGTTTAAATAATATGTCATTTAGCTTCCACATCTTTGTGTGTTTTTCAGTGTTCTTCTTGTGATTGATTTCTAGTGTCATAGCATTGTGGTCAGCGAAGATACTTGATATAATTTCAGTCTTCTTAAATTTTATTGAGACTTGTTTCATGTCCTAACATATGGTCTATTCTGGAAAATGTTACATGTGCACCTGAAAAATACATATATTCTGCTGTTTGGGGGTGAAATGCTCTGAAGATATCAATTAAATCCATTTGTCCCAGTGTGTCATGTAAGGCCACTGTCTCCTTGTTGATTTCCTGTCTGGAAGATCTATCCATTGAAGTCAGTGTGGTGTTAAAATCCCCAACCATGACTATTTCTGTTGATCTCTCCTTTTATGTCCATCAAGATTTGCTTTACGTATTTAGGTACTCCTATGTTAAGTGTGTAAATGTTCACTAGGGTTATATCCTCTTGTTGGATTGGTCCCTTTATCACTATGTAGGTACTTCATTGTCTCTTACTATAGCCTTTGTTTTAAAGTCTATTTTATTGGATGTAAGTATTGTTACCTAAGCCTTTTTTCCCCTTTCCATATGCCTGATACATCTTTTTCCATCCTTTTCCTTTTAGTCTGTGTCTATATTTTTATCTGAGATCAGTCTCTTGGAGGCAACATATATATGGATCTTGTTTTCTGATCCATTCAGCTACCCTATGTCTTTTGGTTGGAGCATTTAAGCCATTTACATTGAAGATGATTATTGACAGATTCATATTTATAACCATTTTATTTTTAAACTATTTTCCTCTTTTTTTCATTTTTTTCTTCTTCTTTGCTAGAAAGCCATTTAATGTTTGTTGCAGTATGGATTTGGTGTTAACATACTTCTTTAGCTGTGTCTTTTTCTTTCTTTAAAATATTTTATTTATTTATAGAGAGAGGGGAAGGGAGGGAAAGAAACATCAACAGGTTACTTCTTGCACACCCCCTAGTGGCCGGTAACACAGGCATGTGCCTTGACAGGGAACCAAACTGACAACTCTCTGGTCTTCAGGCCAATGCTCAATCCACTGAGTCATACCAGCCAGGACTCCTTTAGCATTATCTTTATTTCTTCTACAATTTTAAATGACAGCCTTTCTGGGTAAAGTAGCTCAATTGTAGGTCTTTGCTTTTCGCCACTTTGATTGTTGCATGCCAGTCCCTTCTGGCCTGAAATGTTTCTGTTGAGAAATCAGATGACAGTCTAATTGGAGCTCCCTTGTAGGACTCCCTGCTTTTTTCTTGTGGCTTTTAGGATTCTCTCTTTGTATTTAAGCTTTTCCATTTTTATTATAATGTGTCTTGGTATGTGCCTCTTTGGGTCCATCTAATTTAAGACCCTCTGTGCTTCTTGGACTTGTATGTCTTTTCATTTACCAGAGTGGGGGCATTTTTGGTCATTATTTCTTCAAATAGGTTCCTGATCCCTTGCTTCCTCTCCTGTCCTTCTGGTATTCCCATGATGTAGATGTTTGGGACAACTTCATGTTATCCCAAAGGTCTCTTAAGCTCTCCTTAGTTCTTTAATTTTTTTTTCTTTTTTCTGCTCTAGTTGGGTGTTTTTTTCTACCTTGCCCTCCAAATTGCTGATTTAATCCTCTGCTTCTTCTAACCTACTCTTTATTCCTTCTAATGCATTATGTATTTTAGATATTGCACTCTTTATTTCTGACTGGTTCTTTTTTATTGTTTCTATGTCTTTTTTTCATGCTGTTGAGTATCCTTATAATCATTACTCTAAACTCTCTATCTGATAAATTGCTTGCCTCCTTTTCATTTAGTTCTTCCTTGGGAGCCTATCTTGTTGTTTTATTTAGGTCTGTTTCTTTGTCTTCCCATTTTGGCTGCTTCTTTGTGTTTGTTTCTATGTATTAGGTAGATCTTCAAAGACTGTTCTAGGCCCATGTCAGACACTGCCTGTAACTGGCCTTGGGCAACTTGTTTGGAGCTATTAGCTATCCATAGCCTGTGGCTCCCTCTGCTGGGCCTGTTTGTGTGCAGAAAGAACCAGGCTGCACACCAAGACCAGCTTTTACCAGCACCAGGCCTAAGGGAGATTTAGCTAAAGCCTCAGAACTCCCAGAGATCCACTTTAGTTGCTAAACTTTAATCACTGAGGTAACAACCTTCAGCTATACTCAGCAGCCTACGCTCCACAGGCTGGGGCAGAGTAATTTCTGTGTGTGGGGCTATTGCTTCCCCTTAGGCTGATGACTCTAGGAGAAGAGCATTTTACCTCTGAGAAAGATGGCCTCTGCTGTATGGGGAATGCCCAGGATTCTTGGTGACTATTCCCTCAGCTCTCTCTCTAAAGCCACCAGCCCCAGACTCTCCTCGTGCATCTCTAGTCCACTCTGCCCTTCCTCTCCCAGAGCCTAGGGTAAGTGGCAGCAAATGGAATTTTCTGTGTTGGCCTTTTTATAGTCTCTCTGTGTCTCCAGCCATCTCTGGAGGCTGACAGGAATCTTGCTGCTTTTCTAAGCTAGATGTTATTTGAGTTCCTTTCCCAGTTTCAGTGCTATAGGCTTGGGAGCCTAGCTTGGGGTTTAGGGCCAACTCTTCAAGGGGGAACCCCATGGCCTTTGAAATATCCCTCTGGATCTTCAGTTGTCACCTGTGGAAGCCCAGCGAGCCCTCTCATGCCTCCTCTTCATTCCCTGCTTTTTTTTGTTGTGGTGAAGTGGTTTCTTCCTCATGTCCTTGGTTATAAGGCTTTTCTCCTGCTAGTGTTCAGTTGATTATTCAAGATGATTTTTCTTTAATTAATTGTAATTCCAGCGTTGTCCTGGGAGGAGGTTAGTGTAGCCTTCGCTTACTCTGTCACCATCTTGTCCGTTTAAGATCAGAACCATGTCTTTTTGAACAAGATATTACCTCCCCGAACTGTAGATTCTTTATCAGTGATGAATCATAATGCCAACCTTGCCTCTGCGCTGGACTTTTGTGATTATCATATTAGATTATTCAATTCAATACATAAAATATTTCTTGAACTCCAACAATGTATGCCAGGCTCTATGCTAGGCACCAGAGATATAGATCATTATTTTAATTCAAGGAGTTCATAGTTTACCCAAAAGTTGCAGACTCTGATGCTTACAGAGGCCAGACCTGTATTGTAAATGAGTGAAAAGGCATACTAAAACCATGGGAACTGATGGGTTTCCTGACACACTGTAGAAAAACACATCTAATCTTGATGGGGCAGCTTTAGCTGGTCATGGTTATCTAGGAGTGCTAGTCCCATGCTTCTGGATTTAGTTATGTTAAAATGTGAAATGTCTCTGCTTTTAATGTTGACATCGAATTACAAAAATTGTCTAAACATTTTGTAGGCAAAATGTGTCTGTGAATGGTGAAATCATCCTATGAGCTGCCATCATGTCCATGGTGTTAGCTCTGGTCTAAATAGGCATGTGTGTGAATAAACCACAAAGCAGACGTTAGGTGCAGAGCTGGACCAAGCTAGCTTCAAATAGCTCCAGAATGGAATGAAAATGTGCGGTACCTGTGTCATGGGAGGTTTCTGATAAAAGGTGATGTTCCTGCTGAATTAAAGCATGACTAAAATCTTGTTAACCAGAAAATTGGAGATGATTCAGGTCAAAAGGGCAAAATGCTTAAAAACTGAGTGCATTTTGCCATGCTCAGTAGCAGAGGGAGGACAAGAGGAGGTGAGACCAGAAAAGAGTAAGGCAAGATGGTAAATGATCTCGTATGATTTGCCAAGGAACCGGACCCTTCTCACTCTCATGGGCACAGTGACCACAGCGGAGTTACTTGGCCAGATTTCTGTTAGAGAAATACTGTTCTACTAGTAGAATGCAGGAGGACTGAAGGGGTTGAGATTAGACCTGCAGCCTATTCAAGAGGAGATGGCAGTGGGAATGGAAATTATGAAGAGATAGAAATTGATGTGTAGTTGAGAAAGTTCTATTAATGTGTGGTACTATTTACATCTTTGCAATTAGGATGCACCCTTCTGTCCCTGGGATGTTATTGTTAAATGGTGGCAGGTTTCCTTTTCTTCAATAATCAATAGCATAATGATACCTGTTAAAATTACGGTGTCTTTGATACAGTGAAATAGAATAACAATCATGGACTTTTAACCACTAAACTGAATTTGAAAGTAGAGAAGTGGAATAACTGCTGCTGGACAAAAATGAAAAATTAGTGTTGCCAGATTCAAGAGAAGCTGGAAATCTTAATTTAGTTTTGAAATTTTGCAATATTCAAATGTTGACAAGACATTCAACATTTCAATAACCTTGTGCAAGCCAAACAAAACATATTTGTGCGCTCAATAAGCTACAAGCCCTCCATCTCTGCTAATCCTCTTGTTAAAGGAGTGATCATACTGATTTCTATTCCTTTCAATTTTATTATATTAAATGCTAAATGTTACTAAATGCCAGTGACAAGACTAAGTCACACCTGGGAGAGATGAAATCTCTTCCTTCTCTGTGACAGCCATCTGGTACAGCTCTCAGCCACAGGATCCTTTAGAAGCAGCCGTAGGGGTAGTCTCAAGGCCTGTGATCTCAAATGGGTTGGTTATTTTGTTCTAAAATATGTTTGTTTGATCGTCTTTTCAACAGGAAAAATTCTTGGGCACAGTGTTCTGACATAATAAAATTATATGTCCTTTTAGGAAACAATAGCAAAAGCTGTTGATGCTTTTCCAAAGGGGAATTTCTTAATTCAGCTCTTACAGATTTATCATTTACTAATTTTCTGCAATCACAAGCTTTGCCAACGTTTGTAATGTACTATTGATGAATGCATAAAGAATAAACATATTGTTTCTCTCTTTTGCACATTAATGCCTGGTTCATACACAATAAAGTGATAAAAATTAAGACTGTAAGGAAGGAGTTCTGCTCTGGCAATGATGGAGTAGCATGTACCACACTTGACATTCTTTCATAAATGACTTGGACATACTGCACTAGACAGTTGTCTTCAGTCACAGAACAGTGGGCAGTATAGGCTGTGATCCCTGAGGAAAGGGAAAGACAAGGTGAGTACCACATTCACCTTGGCTTTCTAACTGGGATAAGTATGGGACTTTAGGAGGC
This sequence comes from Anoura caudifer, assembly GCA_004027475.1. Classification (NCBI taxonomy): domain Eukaryota; kingdom Metazoa; phylum Chordata; class Mammalia; order Chiroptera; family Phyllostomidae; genus Anoura; species Anoura caudifer. Next base: position 273,133 of record PVKU01001684.1, on the reverse strand, counting down.
TAAGCAGGAGCCGCTGGGTAGGACGACAAGCTAACCAATATATCAGAGTGAAGATAAGCAGGAACTGTGAGAAGACACTGGATCTCTAGCCAAGGGTGGAGAGACTTCATTGAGCATCTCAGATATTTGGTTGAGACCTCAAAGAGGTCACACCTAAGTAGTAAAGTTCATACCCTAGAGAAGGACCATAACACAGGGCCAAAAACAAAGCCCAAATGGAGCTGCTATAACAACTAATAAAACCAAACTGGACAGGATTAAAAAGATTTATCAAGTTAAACTGCCTACCACTAAAAGTCAACTCTCTTTAAAAGATGATAATATAATCCAGACTCCCTAGTGTGTATCGTCTAAAAATGTTGATCACACAATCAAAAAAAAAAAAAAATGTACCAGCCAGACATTCAAAGGAACAGAAAATTGGACCCATAATCAAAAGAAAAAACAACAGTCAATAAAATAGACGTGGAGATAGCCCAGATGTTGAAATCAGCAGATGAAGAGTGTGCAACAAATATGGTAAATTCATTCAAGAACATGAAGCAAAATATGGACATAATGAGTGAACATAAGGGGTATCTCAGCACAGAAATAGGAACTAAAAAAAGAGCCTAATAGAAATTTTAGAATTGAAAAATATATTACATAAAATTAAAAATTCATAAGCTTAAGACTGGATTGGAGGCTGAAGAAGAAAATGTCAGTGAACTTTAAAACAAATCAATAGAAATCATCTAATTCAAAGAATAGGAAGAAAAACAACTGATAAAAAAGAAAAAAAAAAAACTCAAAAACTTGGAAAATACCGAGGAGGCTATGTGTGTCCCAGAGTTAAAGGAGACAAAGAATCAGACCCAAAAAAAGTTTTACAGAATAATAAGCAAACATTTTCCAAATTTGGTAAAGAATGACACAGATCAAAGAAGCTCACTGAACAACAATCATAATAAATGAAAAGAAAACAAAACATAGGTACATAGTCAAAAGCCAAAAGCAGAAGATAAAGAAAACTCTTTAAAGCAACCAGAGAAAATATGATCTCTCCAGAATACAATGGTATGAATGATGGCTAATACTTCATTAGAAAGAAAATAGAGGTCAGAAGACAGTGGAAAATACCTTTAAGGATGACACAGAAACTGTCAGCCAGAATTCTATATCTAGTGAAAATATGTCTCAAAAATGAGAGTAAAATAAAGACATTTCAAAATAAATAAGACAACCCCAAGAAGGGGAACAGGATATTGAAACAGGGTGCTTGCCCTCACCCCCTGCAGAAGTCAGCAAGTAAACGAGCCAGAGGAGGGGAGGGGAGTGATGGGCAGACTGGACTCTTTTCAACCCAGGGCTTAGTAAAGCCCGGGGCTTGTGCACTGCTTGAAATCTGGGGTTCAATATCATTCCTCAACATGATATTTTTTGAGATTTATTTTCAAACTGTAATATTTAACTCACTTGGAAAACCTCCAAGTCTAATAACCTTTTAAATTCTAAAAGTTAGTCGTTCTTCAAGTTGTAGATTGAAAATGCCAAATCGGTAAATAAGTCATTTGAGCAGTTTTTCCTCCTGTTCTTTGTTGGTTTAAGGCTCCAATTTCTTTTGTGCTTGGTGACCAAAAACATTTTGAAACACTCAAGTATGGAAGAGTATGGAGGAGTTGCAGGCGGACAGGGATGGAGAATGAAACAACGAAAACTTGTCACTGGAATGGGGCCAAACGTGCGCTGACATTAAACACTCACAGACTTCGACTTTTTCAGGCACCTGTTCCTGGGTATGACTTCATTTTCACTCCCAAGAAGAATCAATGTTGAGGTTATAACCAGTCTTCTTTAATAATTCATCTAATTTTTAAAAAATCAATGAAAAGAATAGGCTTGTTAAATAATAAGTCAATCATGTAAAAGCTATATAATGATAAGTAGAATTGCACACATTATGTATGCAACAGATGATTGACAGTTCTTATAAATCACGGCTTTGCTTTTAAACCTTTTCACAATGAGCATTAGGAGGCTCTTTCCTGCAAGCACATCCACACATTGAAAATAAAAAAAAAATTAAAAATCAAATGCAAAAACAAACAGAACAAGTAATAAATGCTTTAAAATGATACATCTTTGATATAACTATATTCTTTAATCAAGAACCTTCAACATTAGAAAAAGACAAGATTCTTTGGTTCATTTCAAGACCCCTCCCATTTAAAAACAGTGAAACTCTTTAATAACTTCTACTGCCTGACACCCTTAGCAGTGACAGTTTACACAGCTGTGAAGCATATCACCGCAGAGACACAGAGGAGCAAAGAAACAATAGTCAACAGTACTTCCAGACTTCTATCTTTTAAGAGATTTTTAAATAATTTTATTCAGTTAATTAGGGTGACATTGATTAATAGGATCATATATGTTGCAAGTGTGCATTTCTGTGATGCTAGATCTGTATATTGCACTGCATGCCCACCCCCTGAAGTCAAACCACATTCCATCACCTTATATTAGGGCCCCCTCCACCTCCCAACCTCCCAACCTTCCCTCTGGCAACCACAACATTGTGATGTCCATGACTTTCAGTTTTGTATCTCACATACGAGTGAAATTATATGGTTCCTAGCTTTTTCTGACTGATTTATTTCACTCAGCATAATATCTCAAAGTCCATGCATGTGGTCACAAATGGAAATATTTTGTCTTTTCTTACAGCTGAGTAAGAGATTCTGTATCTGAAGTTCTCTTGCATTTCTCTAGCAGGTTGTCGATTAGATGGCAAGGGAATCCAAGCTCTATTGCTTCAATCCAGACAACACAAATGTCCCACTAGGTTATCCCCCCAGAAAATCATTCTCTAATTGATATTCTCCATTAATGAGAGAATGCCCACGATGCTAAGTTGTCTTAGCATTGTGCAATCTCATTCTAATTCCCTAAAACACTGATGCGAATTCAGACTTCTGACCTCTTGCTTCCATTTCGAATTAGAATTGATCTCTACCTGGTACTTTGAATGCATTCAGGTATCTATCTCTCAGCTAGTGAGTAGACAGATCAATGTGCTTGAATTTCTTTTGGAGGGAAAAAATAAAATTGAACCGAAAATTGTTTCCTTAAAACAAGAAAGGAGAACAAAGGGGAGAATGAAGAAGTGAGAGAATTACAAAAAGAAAGAAAAGAATAAAACCTGTGTTATAAGAGAGATGAAAAAAATTGATAGTTCCTTAAATATTGGGTGTGAGGAACACGTAAAGAAAAATCGTGAGATAAAATGCCCCATTTCTTTTTTTTTCTTTTCTTTTTTTTTTTTTACTAAGTAGCCCTAAATGAGTAGCAGAGGACTCTATACCTGAAATGACTCTAAGTAGATATACACGGAGCTTTTCCCACTCCTCCGTAAGTTTGGCTGGGTACCAGCATCAAGTGCTTCTTAATAGCTTAACAGGGGCTATAATGTGTGTGCTTATAATGTACATATAAAATAGCATATACATCATACTACAGTTATCATGTACACATGACTTTCCAAACACATTGCAGCTTTGACTGCTTTCCTTCCTCCTCTGATATGAAACATGGTAGTCTACACTTACAGCTTTCTGCTTTTAACTTTTTTTTATAACCAACCATATTAGACAAGGCTAGAACTAAGCAATCATTTTTCCAAGATTTCTATTACAGAAAACCAATGTGAACGTAAAAGTGTGGCTCTGACTCCCAAGCAGTATTGATTTTCTTTCTCATCAAATCATAGGAGAAAAAATTCTGATTTCTATATTCCTTGGACTTTTTGTTAAATTGTATGTTATAAACGAATAGACATGAGTGTTGAAGCTATTTTTCTAGTTGAATAACTCTATGAATATAACATCCTTTAATTTATAATTGCCTTTCTATCTCAGGAAATTTTATGTTGATTCTCTCTGTATATAATCTATTTTTGAAATGAGAATACAACACTGTAACAACATCTTCTTTCTATATTAAAATTGTTAATGTGCAAAATAATTATTTTATAGAAACATAAACGTACTAAAATGTTTTTCTTAAATTATATTAACAAATTATGACAACTAATTTTAGCAAAGGATATAAATTATATTTTTGAAAAATTACTAAAATACTATTTTTATATATATTTACTTGGGTTGTTCTACTGTTTTAACTAGTCTTTGCATTCTTTAAAAAGTTATTTCTAAAATTTTATCTATATGAGGTGATATGTTAACTAACATTATTATTATTTTTGTAATCATTTTGTGATACACATATGAAATCATTACATTGTACACCTTAAAGTTACAGGATGTTATATGTTAATTACATCTTAAAGCTGGAAAAAATTAAAAGGCCTATTAATATTAGTAACTCCATTACTTAGCAAAATAAAATTAGACTTTTTAAATAGATTCTTCATATCCATAAAAAAAGTTAATTCTAACATACTTGTGTCCTGAAGTTGATCAGTGAAAAGTGAATTTTGTTAAAAAAATTGTTTGAAGTTTTGCTAAGATGATGATTTATACATTGAAATTATTGATAAGTTAATGTGATGAGAAAATTATAAAGAATTGATGCTATTGAATATATTTTCCTTTACATGAATGATTGAATAATAATTTTTCAATTGATAAAAGTTAAAATTAGATATTTAGTTTTTCTCAGTGTTCCAAAGTGTTTCTTTTTTCTTCTTAAAAAGTTTTATGAGTTTCCATAAAATAAAAATAGAATGAATTGAATGTAATAGGCTACATTTGCTTGGGAGGGGGGCTCCACCCGCAGAGCCCTGCCCGTCCACCATGGATGAGAGAATAAGTCTACCAAGACATGATCAGCTTGGGGAGAAGAGGTGGCCGATCTCTCAAAGGAGAAGGGCCAAGAGCCCCTTCCTCAATGGCTTTTAGTAGGTTCGTTTTATACAGGAATACAGGTAAAGCTCATCAATCATTGTCAGGCAGCAAGGATCAAACAGATAACATTTCAAAGAACTCTGAGGGCTTAATCTGAGTCAGGGTCTGTCAGCTACAAAACTTTGGGAGACAGACTCATTTCTTGCTCAGACCCTTGTCATTTAAATGAGAGCACTCTGAGCAAAGCAGATTTCACAGGACTTTATGAATTCTTTCTTATGCCCAATCACTCAGGGAGCCTGCCCTAGCTAGCACAGGGCACAGGGCCCTAGCTAGCTCTGTCAATATTTCAGGCTTAAGCAGAGCAGAGCCAGGAAGCCAAGAGATAAGGAAAACTTCTTCCAGACAGAATGAGGACTCAGGCTATGTCAAGATAGCTGGGGGGCGAGGGTCCATCACCCCCTTTTTGCTGTGGCCCTCCAAGTCCTTCCTTGAGGGCCTTCCATACGATCGTGCCTGTCTTAGGCAAACCCTCCCCTGAGGATATCTTATCCATCGTTGGCTAACCAACCAAACATTGGGGGCCAGTTATGGATGAAGCAGAAGCAGCACTCCTGCCAGGGAGATAAGCTTTGTCTCCTTAGTGGCTTACAGTCCAAAGGTCGCTCACTCAGCCTTAGCCATGGGGGGGGTTACAACTCCTGAAACCAGGCAGGGCGGTTCCCAAAATTTGCTAATATAGTATTTCATCTTGCCTTTGAGCAGTACGCTTTTCTTGGAAAGGTTTTTTCTATTGTATTTTTATTAAGTTATAGTATAAATACAGTAAATTTTATCTATTTTATTGTACAGTTTTACCTATTTTGACAATGTTTAAATATGTGTAAACACAACCACAATCAAGATATATTAAAATTACATCATACTAAAAAAATTTTCCATACTCACTTGTAGTCAAACCTCCCACTATCTCTGAGCCCCCAACAACAACTGATCTATTTTCTCTGCCTATACTTTTGTCCTTGCAAGAATACTATGTAAATGAAGAATACTATGTAAATACAGTTTGTAGCCTTTTGAACCTAGTTTCTTTCACTTAGGATATTAGATTAGATTAAAGAATCACCCAGGTTGTTATGTGTACCCTAGTTCATTTCTTTTTGTTTCTGGGTAGTCTTTCACTATATGGATGTGTCACAGGTTGTCAATCCATTTCTCATTTGAGGGATATTGGAATTACTTGAAGTTTTTGATGATTACTAATAAGCTGGTATAATGATTCATGTTCAAGTTTATGAGTGAACATAGCTTTCATCTTGGTAAATACCTGGAAGTAAGATAGATCAATCATACAGTATCCTTAATGTTATAAGGAACTACCAAGCTATTTTCCAAAGCAGCTCTATCATTTTGCATTCCCACCAGCCATGTGTGACAGTTTCATTGCTTCCCATCCTTGCCTGCTCATGGTATTGTCTCTCTCTCGCTCTCATTTTTAGATAAGGTGTCAAGTAAGTGTGTAGTTGTAGCTCACTGTGGGTTTTTTCTTTTTTTAATTGTATCTTTATTACTATTTATCCCCTTTATACTTCCTCGGCAATCACCATGCTGTTGTCCATGTCCGTGAATCCTTTTTCCTTTTTACTCAATCCCTCCATTGCCCCCCTTAGCTGTCATCCTCCTCTCCATCTATGAGTCTGTCTCTATTTTGCTTGTTAGTTTGGTTTGTTCATTAGATTCCACATTTGAGTGAAATCATGTGGTGTTTGTCTTTCTCTAACCGGCTTATTTCATGTAGCATAATATTTTCCAGGTCCATCCATACTGTCACAAAGGGTAAAATGTCTTCTTTTTTATGACCAGGTAGTATTCCATTGTATAAATGTCCCAAGTTGTTTTATCCACTCATCTACTGATGGACACTTGGGCTGCTTCCATACCTTGGCAATAGTAAATAACACTGCAATGAATGTAGGGGTGCTTATGTTCTTTTAAATGAGCACTTTGGGTTCTTTCAGATATATTCCCAGAAGTGGGATTGCTGGGTCAACAGGCAGATCTATTTTTAATTTCTTAAGGCTTTAATTTTCATTTCCCTCATAACTAATGATAAGGAGCATCTTTCTTTGTGCTTATTTTCCATTCATATATTTTCTTTCATGAAGTATATGTTTAAACCTTTTGCCCATTTCATAAATGGATTGTTTCCTTATTATTGTCCTCCCAGGTTTTTTATAATTCTAAATACAAGTCCTTTATGACATATGTGATTTGCATATATTTTCTCCTTGTCTGTGACTTTCAAAGAATAAGTATTCTTAATTTAAATGAAATTCAATTTATTTGTTCTTTCATTCACTGTGCTTTTGGTTTTGTATATAAGAAATCATTGCCAAAATGTTTTGGAGTTCTAGATTTTCCATTTATATTTATGATCCATTTTAAGCAATTTTTGCATAGTGTGAGGTTATATAAAGATTTTAGTTGGTATTTTTTTGCATATGGGTATATATCTAGTTGTTCTGGCATTATTTACAGTTGGAAGGACTATCCTTTCTCCACTGAGATGCCTTTTTACCTTTGTCAGAAACCAATTGGCCATATATGTGTAAGATGATTTCTGGATTCTTTTTTCTGTTCCATTTATTTCCATGTTTATTTTTTCTCCCATACCACTCTCTCGATTGTCGTAGCTTTATAGTAAATCTGGAAATTAAGTATGTGATTCCTGTAACTTTAAAGAGAATATGTACTCTGCTGTTTTTATGTGGAGTTTTCTCAAATTGTCAATTAGGTTAATTTAGTAGAAAGTGCTGGTCATATCTTCTATATTCTCAGTGCAAATGTTCCCACTTCTTTAAAGTCAGTTGTTAATAGGGTGTCTTGAAATCTCCAACTATATTTGTGGATTTGTCCATTTCTCCTTTTACTTCTATCAGTTTTTGCTCAATGTATTTTGAAGTGCTATTGTTAGATGCATACAAAATTATATTTGTTATGTCATTTTGGGGAATTGAACCTTTCATAAGTAATGTCTCACTTTTTCCTCGTTCTGAAGTCTAGGTAACCTAATATTAAATAGCTATTTCTACTTTCTTTTGATCAGGGTTTGCATAGTGTCTCTTTCCTATGATTTCATTTTTAACCTATTTATGCCTTTATATTTAAAATATGTTTCACTATATAGTTTGTTCTTGATTTTTCAATGCAGTCTAACTATCTATTTTTAATTGATGTGTTTATAGAGTTTACATTTAATATATTTATTAATATGATTGGATTGAAACCTACCATATATTGTTAGTTGTTTTATTTTTAATTTGTTTTCCCTACTTTGCACTTCATTTTTGATTTTTTATTTTAGCTCCTTGATGATTTATTATTAATTTTTTAAAAAATAATTTTACTTATTTCTCTAGGTTAAAGAATATATATCTTTAATCAATCAACTTACTTTTAAATAATATAATACCACATAGTATAAGATGTTAACAGTGTTTTCCCTGTTTCCCCCCATTCTTCATGCTACGGTTGTCATATATTTTATTATTACATATTCTATGCACATAATGCATTGTTAATATTTTGGTGTTAGGTACTTGTCTTTTAGAGCAATTAACAAAGATGAATTATGTATTTACCTCCATTTATTCCATTTCTAGAATATTTGTGTATATTATATCTTACCAAAGTTTTAAAAAATATATTGAAATGTTAAAATCCATTAGCATTTACAACATCAGTTACTGGCTGTGTTAAAGATGTGTTGTGTGTAGCTATCAGGGAATATTTTGACTTACATTATTCTTTTGTGCTTAAAATATCAAAAGTATGGGACTGAATATATCATAAGAAGTCCTTTGGCTTAATCTTCAAAGTCTCAGATTTACTTTGACTGATCTTCTTTTAAGATGTATCTGAAGTTGTGACTTAAGCCCGTTGGTCTGTGTGTCTCTTTTTGTCCATCTTCTTCTTGTGCCCTCATGTGTGGAGAGGGAGCATCAGGACCACACTGTCCTGCTTTCCAATATTCTCCTTTTGGTAACTTCACACATACATGAAGCTAAGTATTGAGTCCCTTTTTACCATTCTCCTTTATAGGTAAAAACCATTCTGTCCATCTTCAAGCTTTTTTGTAGAGAGATCTACCTTTTTCCTGTGTATCTTTAACCATTTTTATAATGTTTTCTCCTGAACATTTTTACATAATTCTTTTTGTTAGGGCATGTGGAGTAAGTGGTAGAAGTATTCACCAAGATGAAGGGGTCAGAATCTCTATGGGACTAACACTGGCTCTGGGAGAAAGCCAGGGCACTGATGGCATAAATTCTCAAGGGTCCCCACTCAGTAGAGACTGAGTTAAGACAGTAGAGACTGTCTTAACCCATATAGCCGAGCACTAAACTCAAACCCTCTCACTGAAGCCACTGTGCCTTGTTTTACCCCAGACACATCCTTTTAGGAAAGCTCAGGGATTCTGTAGATGGGTGGATGGGCTCTACAAGACATGCTCACCATAGGGCCTGATTTATTTCAGAGTCACTGGGTGCAACAGCCGTAAGTATGTTGTCTCTTGCATAGGGATAGAGCAAAGGAAGACAGCAGACTGAGAAACCTGAAATTTTTCTGAGCAAACTATATTCACTTGTCAGTTATTTGGGTAACCAAAAGAGATACTTATTTTTAAGTTCTCCCTTTATTTCATGTCCAGAGCATAACATTTTCTTTTTGTCTTTTTCCCCCTCAAGGGGTGCTACATCCATTGTGTACAGATGCAAACAGAAGGGGACTCAGAAGCCTTATGCTCTCAAAGTGTTAAAGAAAACAGTAAGTTTTTTCATTATATATAATAGCATCTCTAAGGGATGTGTTACCTGGAGAGGCCAGAAGCTCCAATTCAAAGGACAAAGGGGCCAGAGAGCCACTATGCACGATGAACTCATTTGAATCTCGATTATGAGAGTGTGGCCAGATGGGCTGTTTGTTGTCTGGTAGAAACTGCGTGACTCTGAAAGTAACCAGATCGCAGATTGAATGTGGTTGCAGGTAGAAGTGTGGAGAGGAAAAACATTTAGAGCTGCCAGGCGAACCCTGCTTTGTGTATTAGCATGATTATAGATATACATATATGCCTAGATTTTCAAATGTTGGGTTTGCTTCCATAAAGTACAACTGGACAAATGCTAATGTTTCTGGGACTGAACTGTCTCATCTAAGAAGTTTGTATTTCAACAATAAGGGAAAATTTTGTTTTGGGGCGGCTTCTTTTTGCTCTATACTTGTAGGAGAGCTGAGAAGGCAAAAGATACTTTGGCTCATCTCCAATGAGTGAGAAATGCAGCAGATGAAAGCACAAAATACATGTGCCAGCAGGATGTAATACTTCCTGTGCCCCACAGCACATTTGTCATTATAACACCCTACCTACATTTGTTGTCCTTAGGTGGTTTCTCCTTGTAAAACCACAGAAAGACAACATATTATTTTACTGCACATTGTTCCTTTCTCAAATCATATGTGAACAAATATGTGAAATATATACACTTCTGGAAACCCAGTTATAAAGTATGTTTAGAAGGATCATGAATTTGAAGTCAAATAATACCTCCTTTAGGCCAATTGCCTTTTTTTTCTTCAAAAGACAACTTAATATCACCAGCTGTTTATGCATTGTCTGGCACAGAAATTTTAGAACCTCCTTTCATGAAGAAGAGAATAATGGCTCAGGATATTCAATTAAGCAGAAGTAGAATGGCATTGGGAAACAATGTTAGAATTTAAAGCCATAGCAAACTAACAATGACAGTTTAATTGAAGTATGTAATAATTTAAATGGCAATTGCTACTAATCAACTCTATAATCTGGATTTCCTGCTTAGTGTAGGCAATGATTTAAGTTGAGAATGTAGAGTAGTCTTTTGATTGGTAAGGTTTGGAATTTTCTCTTAAAGCAACTTCCTATACTCATAAAATTTATTTAAACTAAGTATTATTAAAAATTTTATGAAATAGAATTTTCTGTTAAATGTAGGGTTCAGCACAAATATGTCCTTTTTTATTACAAAATCATAAGCATGTAATTCTATAACATAACAATATCATACTCAAGAATACCATATGAAATTTTAGGTGAAATGTTCAAATTAGAATTATAAATTACACCCATATTATTATTACCCTACCAACCACACTCAAGCAGGCCTTACTTCTGCCAGACCCTGCATCTACTTCTTATGGAGCTAAATTGGCATGCGTTAGCAGGAATCACGCATGAGACATTTTTAGGCTTGGTTGTATCCTTTCCTGCTGGTTAAAAAAATTGTCAGTAAAATTTGCGAATGGTTGTTTTTCTTTTCATATTTGAGGAAAATTTAAAGAGGACTAGAAATATGAACGTATAGAAAAACAAACATTTAGAATTGACTTTTGAATGCTTAGAGTCCTGATAGACAAAGGGCTGTCTTAGCAAGTATTGGTTAAAGGCAAAAATCTTTGGGTGAATTGAAGTAAGAGATAGGAGAAGACATTTGGTGGGTTCATGACTCACACTCATTGGAAAATAAAGCTCTGGTTTGCCCTCACTGTATTCTCTTCTCCACCCCTGTTGTGGAAACATCTTCCTGAGAAGATGGGCAGGAAAAAGACATGGATGGGAACCAAGAGTCAGAGGGAGCTGCAGAGCAGTGCTGTAAGGCAGATATCAAACGCAGTTACTACTGTGCCAGATGGAACGAGAAAATCCCCTGGAGAAACCTCAGCTTTGAACATGAATTACATAGAATCCCCAGCATTATCTCCTCGAATAAACCATGCAAAGAGATGTATAAATGAGAGAAGTAGCAGGTAAAACCTCAAAGAGCAATTGCCCCCAGTGTTTAATTCCAAGTAGGTCATGGACACAGAATCTTCGTTATCTAAGTGAAGTGAATGAAGCTGAAGAATCTATTTATGGAAGGAAAGTGATGCTGGGAAAACAAACTATCTTCCCAGAGAATTCAGCCTAGAATCTGCTCCTGAGGAGAAAAGAGAGTTTCAGAAAACTTGAATTATTTGTGTAATCTGTTATATTGAGCCACATAAAATTACCTTTATTAAATCATATTTTCTTACAAAATGGCATTTTTTGTGGCTCACTATAATAGATACATATTGTTCAATTTAAATTGGGATCACTATAATATTTCACAGGATAGTTTGTTATATCCTCATTTTATGACTTAACCTAAACCTAAGAGGTCTGAGAGAAGGCTTATCTATCATCTATGTATCTATCTATGTATCTATCTATCTATCTCCATCTATGACAGTTTCCTAGAGCTGCCATAATAAACTACCACAAACTGGCTTAAAACAACAGAACTTTATCCTCCTATAGTTCTGAAGGCTAGAAGTCTGAAATCAAGGTGTCGGCGCCGGTGATTTCTTGCAAGGGCTCTAAGGGAGAATCTGTTTCATGCTGCTCTCCTTGCTTCTGGTGACAGCCAGCAATTGCTTGGCGTTCCTTGCTGTGGATGCCTCACTTCATTTGCTGCCTCCTTGTCACATGGCCATCTTCTCCCTGCATGTCTACATGTCACCTTTTCTCTGTGCGTGTCTGTATCCAAATCTCCTTCTTATAAGGACACCAGTCCTATTAGATGAAAGGCCCAAACCTACTCCAGGATGACCTCATCTTAAATTGACTGCCTGTATCTACAACAGCTCAATTTCAAAATAAGGTCACATTCTGAAGTCCTGGGGATTAGGACTTCAACAAATCTTTTCCAGGGGGACAAAATTCCACCCATAGTACTATCTATAACAATTCCAATAAAGGTTTCCTATCTGTTTTACAGTTAATTATCTGATCAAAATAATCCTCTTCCCCAGGATTTATTTAAATACTTTTTCAGGACAATTAACCCAAATTTTGTTTTATGGTAGTGTTAAGTACTCCTCTCATAGTTTAATATTTTAGGAAGGATGCCATTTACATGGGCATTAAGAGACTTATTGCGCCATCAATCACCCTGATTATCATTGAGAATCCATTAGGAATTCCTCTGTCTGAGCGATAGACAAACACTCTAACTCGTCCATAGGGAGACAGACTAAAGCACCAGCACTGAGGGTGAAATCCATAGTCCATTGTTGGACAGGTACAGAACAGAGTTAATACTAAGAATGAACATGAATTGTCATGTTCAGACAGTTGGGTATTTTAGCTAATAAAACATCCCTGTGGGAATTTAACATGTAATTACATTACAAATATTTTTATTACCATGTATTTTATAAATGGGTATAATACCACATACTTTATTTTTTAAAGATTTTATTTATTTATTTTTAGAGAGAGGGGAAGGAAGGGAAATAGAGAGAGAGAAACATTGATGTGAGAAAACACTGATGGGCTGCCACTCATATGTACCCTGACCTGGGACTGAACCTGCAACCCAGGCAAGTGCCCTGGCCAGGAATTAAACTGGTGACCTTTCACTTTGTGGACCAATATCCAACCAACTTAGACATCCTAGTCAGGGCAACACTATATTCTTTAGAGAGAAAACTATAATTCAGAGAATTAGAATACATTAAAAACATATAAATCAAAAGAGAGAGAGAGGGAGTGTGTGTGCGTGCGTTCAACAAAGAAAGAGACAAGGACAGAGGCAGAAAGAACATATGGAGGAGAGAAAGGGAGAGAGTAAAAATAGGACAAAAACCAACAATTAATTGAATTCAGTACCATATACTGGTGTCCATATGGTATTTTAACATTTTAGTATATATGAAAATTCTCATAACAGAAAGTTTGGGGAAAGATATAACTTCAGCATAGAGATTCTGTTCATTGTAACTTAACATTATTTTTGGCCATTTAGAAAGAATTTCAAGATCTTACAGTTTCTAAATGTTATAAGTATTGGTGATTCTCTAACATAGGTATATTTTCGTGCCAGAAAATTGAAAATGACAGTTGAACCAACTTTTAACTGTACTGAAAAAAACCTGGATGTTTCCAGAAACAGTAATTTGTCTCACTGCATCATTAATGAAGATAAAGCTTTGAGGGTAATAAGAGTAAACAAGTAAACAATAGAGAAATTGAAGTGCTATTTTAATTTGTATTTATAACTTTTTTCCACTTTGTATTAGTGATTCTTTTTTTATACTTTATTTTGTATAATTTATTCTATCGCAGTTGTCCTAATATTTTTTTCCCTTTTGCCCCCTCCACCTCTCTCCAGCCCTCTCGCCCACAGTCAATCCCCTTTCCATTGTCCTTGTCCAGGAGTCTAATCTCTTCCCCTTCCTTTCACCATTTCCTCCTTCCTTCTCTCCTCCTACAGCTGTCAGCCTCTTCCACATATTAGTGATTCTTGTACTGAAGAAGTCAAATCACTAGGAGTTGCCTCCACATACTCTCCTCTTGGGAAAAGGTGGCCTATTTTATAGTTTTCTCTTTTGAAACAGTTAGACAGGCAGTGCCATTTACCCCTAAATGCCTTGTTACTTTGCACATAAGAACTAATTGGCTCGTGGGTATAGTGAAACTTTTACAACGAACTTTGAAAAACAGAAATCAAGTATGAAGGAAAGAAGGCTATTTTTTTTTTCTTTAGCATGAGCCCTTTGTCATCTCCATTTGGTGTGAAGTTTAGAAGAACTTGAATTAGAGTGGAAAGATTTACTAAGCTTCTTCCTCCAGTTAATGACTTTGGCCCATTAAAGGGTTCTGACAGACACAGCTAGTAGGACAGCCAGTGATTTACAAGATGAAACCTTTCTACTGATGTTACATGACTTTGAATATGCTGATCTTAAAACTACACAAAAGGAAAGAAAAAAATGTCAAAATTTGAGCAGACTCAACAGATGGAACCTTCAGCCTGGACTGAATTTCGCTGAGTACAATGGAATCACAGCTTTTGAAGACTGACATGGTGATGATGGATTCACTGTTTCAGGAACAATTTATGTACTTTACCTTCCTTAGGAGTTCATACCTCGGGATGTATTTAAATAATCACACTTTGGTTCTATCAATAAGGCTCTTTCTCAAGAACTGACTGAGATGTAAGAAAATTATGCTCACCAATTACTTATTATGTCCCTGGAATTTTGGAGACAAATATTTGCATTCTAAAATTCAAATGAACTTTCTGGCCATGTGGCTCAACTCTTGGAAAAGGTTGCATGCAGCTTGCTGCAAAATCCCTGCCCTTTCATGAAATACCCACCATTGAGTGTTAGAATTAATCTCCGTGTGCAAATCCAGCACATGTTGGTAATCTGGCATTCCTGTGAATGGCTGTGCAGTTGTAGGGTGAGACCATGGGCCCTGGAGCCAGACATATTGAGTTCAGGATCACTTCTGCCACATATTACCTGTGTGACTTTATAATAAATTATGTAAATCTCTCAATCTCACTTTCTTCTTCTGTAAAGTGGGTTTCAGAACATCTAGCTCATGGTGTTCTAGCACAGATAAAAATGAAGTAATTTATGTACACTATTTCTTATCACCCAGGAAGCATGCAATAAATGATGAATGCTATTCTTATTACTAATTATAATGGTCCACACAGATATTTTATATTATAATAGTACCAGTTTATTCTGTGCAATTGTAATATTCTCATTAGCTTGATTTAAAACTGCACAGTTAGCAGCACCAGACATATTGTGCATTTCTCAATGAATAAAATTAATTACATTGTTTTTGGAATGCTTTTATAATTTCTGCTAAAAAATGGGCATATATTTTACCATTGTATCAGTAAATTTAATCTGGCACTATAAATATTTCTGATCATATGACCTTTTGCTTAAACAAATCTTGATTGCTTGGGATTCCTGGATTTGGCACATTTTCAGCCCTGTGGCTCTTTCAATGCTCCTCTCTGGAGCAGTGACTAGATCACAGCATAGATGCTGCTCCAGGTCCGAATTTTGTCATATTTTATATATTGTAACATAAAGTTACCTGTACATTTCTGGAAATGTTTTTCTTGAATTATTTAATGAATAATCACCTAGGAAGTGCCCATAACTGTTATGGATTTTTTCATAGGTGCTGGTTTGGCCTTTTATGCTCTTCTCAGTTAGGTGAAGAACCACACATTGCACCTTGCTAATCATTCTATGAGTTAG
Source organism: Anoura caudifer (assembly GCA_004027475.1). NCBI lineage: Eukaryota > Metazoa > Chordata > Mammalia > Chiroptera > Phyllostomidae > Anoura > Anoura caudifer. Next base: position 257,153 of record PVKU01001684.1, on the reverse strand, counting down.
TTTTTAACTTCTATTCATTTTCCTTTCATTCTTATGAGTTAACGTTTGAGTATATGTAACTATGAATATGCAGGAGAATGTGAAAGGTTGCTCTAGTTTAAATGACAGAATGTACACAGGCTTCCTCCCAAATTCTTGGTAGGTGAAACTCCAGGACATCTCTATTAGGGGAGATTTTCAGGTTCTTCCATTCTGAAATAGAAATAATACCATTTTTACCACTGGGTAAACTGAGGATTACCTGATCTTTTCTCCTTCTCTCTAACCTGTGTGAACGTAGAAAACTAAGTGTGGACCACTCATTTTCCAGTTGCTGTGATCTACGTAAGAGAGATGGCTGGGTCAGTTTGGGTTAAAGATCTGCATCTGTTGAACACTGCTGTAGCCACTTTTAACCATTCATGAGTGTGCTCTAGATGCGTAGGCAAGGTCACCTTTGGTCAGTGACTAAGAGGAGGATAATAAATCACTAGCTGAAATAGAATTTTTGGGCCCAATTGAGGTCTCAGAACACATTAAGGAAAGTAGTTTGCAGATAACAAGCCGCATCAAGTGAAGCGAAACTTCTCCAAGCATTCTGTCAGTTGGAACCTATTGATTTTCATAGGGACTATTAAACCAGGTTTCCTGGAATAGGAGCAGGGATATTTCTATTCAGTTTGTGACAATTATGTGTCTACCAGAGAAGAAACGTAGTGGGATAGAATGTTAAAATCTTGGCCCAGATTGGTATGCTTCACCATTCAGAGAGCCACTTGGAAATCTGAACATCTTTGTAAAGAATTAATTGTAGTTTCATTTGTTTTCTTTTTTGATAGAAATACTGCTAGGATCTGAGACAGTTCAGCTTGCTTATCCATCATGTCATTATATTAAACTTTTATAAATATTTTGTTATGTTTTTTAAATAAATACCATAATTCAGAGGCAAGGTGAAGCAAAGAGTGGCGGGGGGGGGGTGAGGAATGGGCAAGAGAGAACGAATGAGCATATAGGCATATGCCTGTGTTTTGTTGCCCCAAACAAAGCACACTTTGCAGTTACACCATCCACTGAAGTTATCACCTTTTTAAGTAGTGGATGGTTGGAGCTAAAATGATCTTTGTCTTTTATATGGAGTCTGTGGAGCAGAAAAAGGAGATTTATAACAGCCAAAAAAAAAACAGAGGAAATCTTAGAGGGACAGCTTATGTCACTGTACTGTAGTAAAAGAAAAAGACTAGAAATTTCTCAGAGAGCTGAGTGAGAATGGCCTTGTAACTGAAGGAAAAGAGCTGGGCAACAGGAAGGCTGAGAGCAGCCCCAGGCCAGGGGATCGGAGCTGGGGACCAGTACCCAGTGAACCACAAGCAGAAGAGCTGAGAGAGCCAGAGGCCTGTCTGCCTCACAGCAAACTTAGGACTCATATCGTAGTGAGAAGGATAAAAGCTATAACCTTAGTGTTAACAGGGAGAACTTTCTTAGTCAATGTTTATTTTTACATTTCTTTATGGTACAAAGTCAAATGGGGCATCCATCCCTCCAATGTAAGGAGAAGAGAGAAACAAGGCTTTAAAAAGATCAAGTCATGGAACTCCAAAGAGAAAAAGCAAATGACTATGTGCAGAAGATATTAATTAGAAGAGGTCCAAATAATTTTCAATCTTGAATCAGCTTTTAACTCTTTTTTTAAGCACTTGAATTACTATATTCCACTTAAGTAGTTTTAACAGTAAAGGAGCATACTGCTAATAAGAATGGAACCTATATTTAATTATTAAACACTATGTGGTAGCCCGTCACATGTTAATTCCTATAAGCAATGCATGGGAGTGCATTGCTTATAGGAATTTTACAGAAGAGACATGTCCAAAGTACACAATAGCACACAGAATTTGAACCCAGGGCTTTTGAGCCCCATATCTGGGCCCTTCCACTTTATACCAACTAGGGTCTGATAGAGAAAAAGACAAATAAGTAGTTGGGAGTATTCATGGCCCATATTTAGGACCGAAACTAGATGTTGCTTGTCTCGGAATGGTAAAAGATGAAAAAGCCTTCACTGACAGACACAGAGAAGCTCAGTGCAGTTCTAAGTCACAGTTGGAAACAAGGATACATAACATTCCCTAGTGCAGAGAATATAAGCAACATATTTCTTTTCCAATGCTGTTAAAACCTTGGTATACTGAGTCTCAGCATGTAATATCCACTAACAAATGAAAGAAGAATAATAGGGTGTATGATATGCATGCCTTTCTTGCTCTGAGTCATTTCTGCTCTTTGTCCTAATGGTGGATGGATGCATTGATGGCGCCGGTGCAGCTGTGTATATCAAGTTCCAATTTCCTTTCTGCTGCAAGTGTCAGAATCACAGGATAAATTCACTTGAAGCTGGTCATACGTATCTGTACCCCAGAAGTCTGATAAATATATCAGATGGATGGTTATGTCTACAATGCTCCGCCTCCATGACATGTCAAGCTCTCACTGTGAGCAATTTTCCTTGAGATTTTGAGATCAGAACAGTCTATAACTCTTTTTCCAGCACAACATCAGGACACATTTAGATGTTGTGATGAGTTTCATGGTGCAACATACCTAATAAAGCACTGCAAGCAGTGAATGACTTCTTTTATTGATAAATCAAATAAAAGATCCAAAATTACCATCCTCATATTTTAAATTCTGATGGATTTTTAAAAAGGGGGAATGTGAGTGTCAAAATTTACCTCTTATACTTACATCTGAAAATTCACTTAAAATATTATCTATTTTCTATGACAATTAAAATTCCACCAAAGACAGGTACCACTGGATATCTGGGAGGAAAAATACTTAAAATCTTTAGTCAAAGATATTTTCCTTTTTCAAGTTTGAGTCTCTTTTCCTTTAAAACAGTGCCGAGAGGATCAGAGAGGGAGCAATGCTACGAGACGTAGCATGATGGAACGTGTGCCTCTCTACCTCTTTCTGCATGCATGGAGCGTCTGAACTCTGAGTCCCTCTGCCCAGAAAAGACAGGTGCATGATCACCGCAGTGCATTGAGACTGTGCACATTCCTGTGAAGAAAAAGATGTTGAGAAGGACTGAGCCGAAACTTTAGTTTCTGATTCCGAAAGGATCTGGAGTCTTCAGAAAAGTGAAGCTCCGGGGCTCACAGGTGTTAGGATGCTTCCTCGGGAAGGCTGTCAAATCCGTACTTCCACGTGGAGGAAGAGCACTGCTGGGGAGCGCAATCAACAGTGGGATTTTTTTTTTCAAACCTTAAATCATTAAGATTTCTTTTTCCAATGCCAGCCCCACAACGTAATTGTATTACTTTTGAAGTCATTGGAAAGCATTTCCCTCCCTACAACAATTCCTGTTTTGTTTTGTTTGTTTGTTTTTGAGGAAGCTCTTAACATTCTTGAGCAATATTAACCAGGGTATTTGAAGGGTATTTGGAAAAAACAGGCAAGGAGCTAAAGCTTTTAAGAGTGTCCCCATTTTCCCCAGTTCAAAGCTACCCTCAGTAAGAGATTCAACCCAAGTGATAACTGATGAGGCTTAAAATGCTAATGTTTCAGGAGTACATTTTGTGATGTTAATTTACAAATTACAAACTCATAAGCTTCTTGAATATCTAATTATTCAGTTTTATAACTAATAGATCACCACTTAGTTTTAAGATCAAAAGGTTCAGGAATTGTGCAACTGGGTGATTGCTGCCCAGTGAAAGAAATATAAGATTATTCTTTTGAATTGGTGTTTCATGATTCTTAGGATATATTCTGACAAGTAGAATTTCTAGGTCAAAAGGCAGGTCCATTTTTAATTTTTTGAGGAAACTCCATACTGTTTTCCACAGTGGCTACCCAGTCTGCATTCCCACCAACAGAATTTACGCACCCCTACGATCATAGCAGAGTTATTTACAATAGCCAAGATCTGAAAACAGTTTAAGTGCCCATCAATAGATGAGTGGATAAAAAAGCTGTGGTACATTTACACAATGGAGTGCTATGCAGCAGTAAAATGAAGGAACTCTTATATTTTGCAACAGCATGGATGGCCCTGGATACTATTATGCTAAGTGAAATAAGCCAAGTCATTGAAAAACAAATACCATATGATCTCACTTATATGTGGAATCTAATGTACAAAATAAACTAATGAATAAAATAAAATCAGAGGCATAGAAACATGGAACAGACTGACAGCTGTAAGAGGGATGGTGGAAATGGGGACTGGTTGATAAAAGTGAAGGCATTAGTCAAAGAACATGTATGTGTGACCCATGGACATGGACAACTGTGTGGGGATTGACTATGGAGTGGAGGGCTGAGTGGAGGGGGGCAAAGGGGGAAAAATTAGGGCAAGTGTAATAGCATATACAAAATATTTTTTAAAAGAAAGACACATAAAATTAAAAATAAATTTTCTTGTTTTCATTGCTTCTTGGTAATTTAGAAAACATTTTGAAAGTCCTGTCTTGACCATGTAAAAATTACTGAAGGCACTAAAAAGAAATTGTGCCATTTGTCACATTTCCATTAGAATCTGAATGTAGGGCCTGGCTGATACCCAGGTCTGTAGCAACTTGGGTGTGACCGAGGTGGTCAACAGCAATTAATAAATGTAAGAAATAGTTTTAGAAGCTCCCTGAAGTTTAACCAAAAGGGTACAGGTCTTATTCCAGTCTTCAGAAAAGGTGGAGGAAGGTTTTTAAATTTAAATGCCAACAGGTATCAATTCCCTCTCTGATTACCACAAAACAGGAGGGTTATATTGGATAGAATTTAAAATTTTAATGAAGTTTTCTTCCACTTTTAGAAAAAAGAAAAATAAAACCATGTCTCATGTATATTAGACATTGTTTTTTACCAGAGCTGGAATGCTCTCGTGAATCCCATTATTTCTAAATTTAGTTTCTTTTAATTGCAGTAGGTTTCTTTGGGAAGACTTAGAAAATTGCAAATAGAAGACCAGAAAATGTTCACCTTACTTTTACAAATTACTTCAGGTCAGGCACTAATATTGCTGAACATCTACCATGTGCTGCAAGGTTTCACATACACTCTGATGCAATCCTGACAACAATAACCCTCCAGGGCAGCGATTCTCCCCAGTTTACGCATGAAGAAATTGAAATAATCCTCAGAAAAGATGAGTGACTTGATTCAGGACTCTAAATGACAGAGCCAGGACTCAAACTGAATGTTTAAAAATAGTGTACAATCAAGGATGTTTATTACAGAATAATTTATGTTAGTAACAAATTGTAAAAATCATGACTGTCTGACCAGAGAATAGCCATCGATGATACCAGGCCACAAAGAAGCTATTCTACACGTTGCCTATGAACATCGGGTATCCTTAAAATTTTAGGGTATCTTTAGTGAACATTGGAAGAAGCAAAATTCTGTTTCAATATTTAAAATATGTAAATAAATATGCACAATTTAAAAAGCTGAACATAAATAAGGCAAAATGCTACTGACAGCTGTGTTATAAGGGTGAATATGTTCCTTCCTCTTATTTATTATATTTCACTTTTTAAAAAAAATGTAGCTATGATCTTTTAAGTATTTATTTTCTTCAAAAGTATATTTTATAAAAGTGTTGATTTTCCTCAAGCCCTGGGAACATAAACTTGACAAGAGAATTTAGAAGGCTTACTTTATATGCATTTTTTATCACAGGATATCATTTTTTTTTTTTGCAAGAATCACCTCATTGGGAATGTGAAAGTAGGCACCCAGCAAGGCTTTTCTCTTGAACTGTCCCCCTTCGTGGGTACAGACAAATGAATTCACAACTGCAACCCTAGAATCCCCTGTTTATTAAGGGTCTTGCAGCACCTTCTTTGGGAATGCACAATATAACTCCAGTTCTCACTGTTATCATTGTCTAATGTTCATCATTTCATTCTCACTTTATCTCTTCTGTGGTTGTGTTGGATATGAAACACGGATCATACAAGTGAAGGCAAGGTGTGCTCTTTGAAGAAGAAGAACAGGACTCCTTTTCACCACTGTGAAAGCTCTTAGCCTATGATGGGGAGCGGGGAAGACATGTAATCAGTGCCTGCTGGAGTGGAGCTTTATCAATCACATGCCTTGGAACAGTCTTCATTTATCTTAAGAGAGTGCAATATTACATAAGTGGTGCAGTAATCATTTGCGGCTCACAGCTTGGAAATCACAAGCTATGAGCAGTGCAGTCTCTAGAAGACCTGGGTATTTAGCTCTGCCTGCAAGACAGGCATGCTCCACTCCACTGGCATAGGTCACATGACAAAAAATGTCCTATAGATCTGAATGGTGGGAGGAAAACTGGCTAACCAAGTTCTAATCTCTTCCAACCGCAGCTGTTAAATCTGGGATTTTTTTTCTTTGAACTACCAACCTTTTGTATTCAAACACTAGCTCCAACTCTCATTCATTCATTCATTCATTCAACAAACTACTACATAGCAGATGTTGGTATATAATGCTGGGGATACTGCTGTGTACAAAATGGACAAAACCCTAGCTGTTGTAGAGTTTATGTTTTGGTGAAAGAATCAAATAATAGTCTAATAATTAAATGGTAACATAGAAGTTTCTAAATTATTCATGGTGTGGGTCTCTGTATATGTGTAGGTAGCTACTTTTGATGCACTGACCAGAGATGGCCTCTAGTTACTTTCTGTGTGAAGTGAGGTCTAGTGGAAGAGAAGGTAGCAAGTGCAAAGGCCTTGGAGCCTGATCTGGGAGTTGAATTGCCTGTCAAAAGGGTGAAGCCAAACCATCCTGAGTTTTATGGCCCATGGTAAGGAGTTTGTGTTTTTTCTAAGTACAGTGGTGTGACAACAATGGAGTTTAAGTTGGAGAGCGACATGATCTGATTTACAGTGTGAAGACATCACTCTGGCTGCTGTATGCAGACAGAATGATTACAAAGGGTAAGAATCAAAACAGGAAGATCCGTTAGGAAGTATTATAATACACTGCAGCCTTTAAAGTAGCAGAAACATCAGACCAGATGATGACATAGAACAATCCATTTTATTTTAAGAAGGGAGTGAGCAAATATCAAGTTAAATGCTGTTGACAGGATAAGATGCAATCAGAAAAGTAGCTAGTAGCCACTTGGAGCTAAGCTCCTCTTCCAAGGAGGCCACCAATTTCTTCTGTAAAAGCCATTTTAGATGAGTGCTTGGATGAGGCCAGACCGGATCTTCTGGACAAATATAAGGGCAGAGAAGGAAATAGAGAAAAAGTGCAGAGATAACTGGAGAGTTTTTCCGAGAAGAGAAGCAGAGATCTGCTTTAGAAACAGGAAGAGGCGTGAGGGACTAAGGAATGAGATCTTTTTAAATATAAGAGGTTTTAAATCAGGGTAATCCCCATATATTCTCAATCCCAGGGAGAGATACAGAGATGAAAGAAATGGGGGGAACAGGTGTGTAAAGATATAAAGTCCTTTCTACTTTATGTAACACATTCTTCTCCTTCTTTCGCTCCTTCTGTTCAGCCTAACCTGTTTCTAATGAGTCTGGCATCAGCCAAGTCTTTTGCATAAACTTTGTTTAGTATGTTATCCCTTCCAGGAATATTTTAAACCTATTTCATTCACTGTAAAATATAAGACTGTCTGTTTTGATAGAATTTCTGGCATCTGCAAGCAGGAAGGCTTATATATTAGAATTTAAGAATGATGGACCAGAGGTAATCTTAACTCAGAGAAGCTGCCTTGTTTTGAATCTACCTGACTTACAGATGTTTCGGGTTCTGAAATATGTGTCTTTATTTCTGTTAAGCTTCTCAGAGCCATTCTTGTCTTTCTCAAACTCTATTTCAACCTTTGGGCTCCTCCTTCATTGGAAATCTCTGCTTTTATGCTTTTTGCTCTCCCCATATCTTAGCATCTGCAGGGAGTAAGAGGTAGTTATAAACAGAACTATCAAAAAATATTGTCACAATTTTTAAAACCAAGTTTATTTAATTGAAATGCTCTATTAGGGTTTGCCTACCCATACTGATCAGAATAAGATTAGTGCTATGCTGGTCAGTGTTGAATGTAAAATGAGGTACTGGGTCCCTAAAACTTGCATCTCCTTCCTGCCCCACCCCATCATGTCTAATGCTCATCCCAGCTTCCACCTCTGAACTGTTTCTGTGTAGATGTGTTTTCCATTCTCCCCTCCACTGGGTCCAAACTCACACTGAAAGATCTGGGAGAAGAACATCCAAGACAAAAGTCTATCGAGTACAAAGTGGAAAGGCCCTGAAATGGAAATGATATAGGCTTCTTCAAAAATCAACCAGATGATAAGTGAGCTGGAGTAAAATGGGACAAAGCATAGATGAATTCTCTTGTACAGGGCCAATGTTATTAGCATCTTTCTAAATCTGCTTCTCCCAGCCTTCTCCATCTCAGTAAATGGCAATTTTAATTCACCCCTTTCTTAGGCCGAAAAAATAACAGTCTGTCTTTATGCTTCTGTTTCTCAAACACCCCATAGATAGTCCATCTTCATATATTGTTGGCTCTTCCTTAAAAATATCCATCCATGTCTTCCTCCTTCATTATACCACCTGGTTCCAAACTTCCATCATCTCTCACCCAGGTAACTACCATAACCCCCTTGCCAAGTCTACCCTGCTTTTACTCCTTCCGTCATCCTCATCCCTATGAGATTTAGAGTAACCTTCTAAAACTTAACTAAGGTCATGTTATTCCTCTCTCAAAACCTTCCATTTATGTCTGATCCCTCTCACACTAAAACATCAAGTCCTTACCACATTACACATGGCTCTTCATGACCCAACTTCTGGTCATGACAAGCCTCTGTCATCACCTACTACCCTCCTCCTCTGTCACTTTTCTCTGGCTAAACTGGCTTCCTTGCTTTCACTTGATTGTGTCAAACTCCTCTCATAGCTGAGGACCTTTGCTTCTCTGCCAGGAACACTCTTCCCTCGGAGCCACGTGTCTGTGTCCCCTTACTTGACCAACGAGCCTTTCCTGGCTCGGCAGCTCAGATGGCACCCTCATCACCCTGTCTCCATTACCATGGGTTTTGGTTTTTCTTCTTTAGTATTTACCAATTCTGGGTCTTTATTTGTTCATTTTCTGTCTGCATTAGAATGTATGTTTCTTGGAGGATAAATTTTTCAGGAGGTTTATCTATTTTGTTCACTGTTGTATCCTCATGCCCAGAATAGCATCTTTAATTAGTGGATACTCAAAAAATATCTGTGGAATAAATAGATAAAGTTAATTGGATACAGATTGTATAGAGACTGATAGATTGGCTGGTGAGAAGGTTGTGTAGTCCCTGGATTGTTTATACCTTCTCAGTGAATTAAAAGCAAGTCTGTGATAGAAGAGTGAAGGAAAGAGGTAATATTGGAGGTTTGAGGGAGAAAGTGAAAAATATTGCATTATAGAGAGAGCTGGAGATTTGTGGATATAAATTAAAAAATGGGACCAGTTAAGACATTTGTGTGTTTTCTTCCAACCACTTCAGTTCAGGCGTAGACATGAAGTAAGAGAAGAGTGGAGTTAACCACGTTAAGGGTTTATTCCTGGCAAATAGAACAGAGAAAGGTAAGAGCAAAGAAGTTGGGGGGATATGCAGATCATTGCTTATACTAATGGGCCATGGAATCTAAGCTAAGTAAGAGCTAAAAATATAGGAAGTAGAAAGCAGAGAGTGTGATGTTAGAAATCAGTGTTTCTGAAGTGGTAAGTCTAATGATGATGAAGCTTGGGATGTAACCACGAGAATGGGTGACTAAGGAGGAGTTGGAGAAGCGATTGTTGGAATTGAGGAAAAGGCTAAAAAAGAAACTAAGAGACAGGGATGTTGAATGGATCATCTACATGAAAGTTGGAGCTGTTAAAATGATAGGATAAGTGGTTAAGATAAATGTGCTAAAATTTTTAGTGTAGGGTGAGTGATAAGGAGATGGGAAGATGACAAGAAGTTGCAGGTTGTATTGCTTGATGGCAGACATTTCAAAGCAGCTGGAATTTTGGAGGGCCAAGGGAAGAGAAATGGTTTGGACCTAGTAATGAAGAGCTAGGACACTTCCTCCCAGGTCCTGTGGGCATGTTGCTCACTGAGAGAGACAAAGACGAGTCACGACTTTGAGAAACTGTGAAAAATATAGTCATGAGGTGCTCAGGTTTCTGTCATATCAAGCAAGTAATGAGAATAATCAGATGTGGCTAAAATTCTGTAGACACTTGAGACACTAGCCTCATGTAGGAAAAACCTCAATATTTTTATGTGTTCCTCTTTTGATACTTGCATGTTGTAACACATTTTGCATGTTGAAAGTTTTAAACTTTATTTTTATTTTATTTATTTTATTTTATTTTATTTGTTGTTCAAGTACAGTTTTCTGTCTTTTACTCCCATCTCAGCCCACCACCCCAGCCCTCCCCACCTCCCTCCCATTTCCACCCCCCTAGTTTTTATCCATGTGTCCTTCATACTTGTTCCTGTAAAACCTTCCCCCTTTTCCCCTAAAATTTCCTCCCCTCTCCCCTCTGGTCACTGTCAGCCTATTCTCTATTTCAGTGTCTTTGGTTACATTTTGCTTGTTTGTTTGTTTTGTTGTTTAGGTTCCTGTTAAAGGTGAGATCATATGATATTTGTCTTTCACCGCCTGGGCTTATTTCACTTAACATAATGCTCTCCAGTTCCATCCATGCTGTTGCAAAGAGTAGAAGCTCCTTCTTTCTTTCTGCTGCATGGAATTCCATTGTGTAGATGTACCATAGTTTCTTGATCCATTCATTTACTGATGGGCACCTAGATTGCTTCCAACACTTGGCTATTGTACATTGTGCTGCTATGAACATTGGGGCGCATAGGTTCTTTTGGATTGGTGTTTCAGGGTTCTTAGGATATAATCCTAGCAGTGAAATTGCTGGGTCAAAAGGCAGATGCATTTTTAGTTTTCTTAGAAAATTCCATACTGCTTTCCATAGTGGTTGTACCAGTCTGCAATCCCACTAACAGTGCACTAGGGTCCCCTTTTCTCCACAACCTCTCCAACACTTGTTGTTTGTTGTTTTGTTTATGATGGCCATCCTCAACTGTGTGAAGTGGCATCTCATTGTGGCTTTAATTTGCATCTCTCTGATAGCTAGCCATACTGAGCATCTTTTCATATGTCTCTGGATCCCCTGTATGTCTTCTTTGGAGAAGTGTCTGTTCAAGTCCTTTGCCCATTTTTTAATTGGGTTGCTTGTCTTCTTAGAGTAGAGTTGTGTAAGTTCTTTATATATTTTGGAGATTAAACCCTTGTCTGAGGTATCATTGGCAAATATGTTTTTCCATACAATTGGTTCTCTTTTTATTTTAATACTATTTTCTTTAGCCTTGAAGCAGCTTTTTATTTTGATGAGATCCCATTTGTTTATTCATTCCTTTATGTCCCTTGGTCTAGGGGACATATCAGTAAAAATGTTGCTGCGTGAAATATCTGAGATTTTTCTGGCTATGTTCTCCTCTAGAACTTTAATGGTGTCACGGTTTATATTTAAATCTTTTATCCCCCTTGAATTTATTTTTGTGTATGGTGTAAGTTGGTGATCGAGTTTCATTTTTTTGCATGTAGCTGTCCAGTTCTCCCAACACCATTTGTTAAAGAGGCTATTTTTACTGCATTTTATGTTGCTGCCCCCTTTGTCAAATATTAATTGACCATAGAGACTTGGGTTTATTTCTAGGCTCTCTGTTCTGTTCCACTGGTCCATGTGCCTATTTTTATGACATTACTAGGCTGTTTTGCTTAGACAGGTCTTGTAATACAGTTTGGTATCAGATATTGTGATCCCTCCTACTTTGTTCTTCTTTCTCAAAATTGCAGCAGCTATTTGGGGTCACTTATGGTTCCGTATAAATTTTTGAAGTGTTTGTTCTATGGCTGTGAAATATGCCATTGGTACTTTAATAGGTATTGCATTGAATCTGTAAATTGTTTGGGTAGTATGGACATTTTGATGATGTTAATTCTTCTGATCCATGAACACGGTATATGTTTCCATTTGTTTGTGTCTTCCTTAATTTCTTTCTTCAGTGTTGTGTAGTTTTCTGAATACAGGTCTTTTACCTCCTTTTTTAGGTTTATTCCTAGGTATTTGATTTTTCTTTTTTGCTATATTGAATGGGACTTTTTTTCTTGATTTCTGCTTCTGCTGTTTCATTGTTAGTATGCAAAAATGCCTTTGATTTCTGGATATTGACTTTGTATCCCGCTGTTTGGCCAAACTCATTTATTACGTTGAGCAATTATTTGGCCAAGTCTAATAATATTAGAGGAACGATCATATGACAGAATCTATGTGATCTGGATAACAAGAATAGGGAGTATAGGACCTTGAGTATTATGCTAATGGTACCCTAGTGAAGTGAAGGACAGTAAATCAGCAATGCACTATGAGAGAACAGGGGAAACCTGTCAAATGATACAATATAACCAGCCAAGCAAAGAAGACTAAACAGAAAGAAGAGGAATACAAAAATACTATTAAAATAAAAGATGTAAGAATAATGAAAAATAATACTAATACAAATATGCAATAACTTGCAGATTCTCTGTAATAGAAAAGTGAAATTTGTCTCACTGTCTCAGCTGTTGGGATGCCCCCTCCTTGGGTCCAACTCTGTTCTTTTCACAGTTCCAGGTTTCGTTTTCTCACTTTTGGGTATTAAAAAAAATAGAAGCAGAAGAAGGAGGAAAGAAGAAAAAAAAATAGAAAGAAAGAAGGGATAAAATAAGAAAGAAGGAAAGAGAGGAAAAAGGAATTGAGAGATAAAAATAATAAAAATTAAAAATTAAAAAATTACTTAAAAAAAAAAAAAAAAAGGCCCTTTGCTGGTTTCAAACTGGTCACACCGGTTTTTCTGGTCCTGCTAGCTACAGCAGGCTGAGGGGCTTTTCTCCCTTCGGATCTGCACTCAGCCTGGCGGCACACTCTCCCCAGAGCTAGCCTGGAGCCTCTCTGTGGGGCCTTGGGTGCGGGATCCAGGCCTTTCTCAAAGCGCACTCTCCTTCGGGTTCCCGCTGTGGACTGGGGCCTTCTGCGGAGCACACTCTCCCCGGGTGTGGGTGTTTCCGCTTGGCCAGGCTGCCTCCCGCCCCACAGGTTCAGGCTGACACCCTTCCCAGTGCTATGAGTGCACACAGGCCTTTCCGTGCCACCTCAGAAGCACTGCCCAGCTGGGTGGGGAGGAGGCCAGAGTGATTGCTGCAACAGAATTCCCTAAACAGTGTCTTTTTTTTTTTTTTTTTCCACTTTTTCTTTTTGGGAAATTCCTCCTACTCAAGCCTGCCTCTCCATACAGCCGCCTGGCCTCTCGCACAGTCTAATTCTCTAGACAGACCGGGGACTATTGGAGTCAGGGCCCATCTTGGCCCAACTCTCAACTCTCCCCACTCTCAACTCTCCCCAGTGGGCTTCCACAGACTCCTTGGGTGCTCACAGCCCCTGTATGTTTGCCACTTAATCCTTATTCCCCTCTCTGCAACGTCAAGCAACCAGGTCTCTCCCAAAGCTGCTCAAACCTTGCCTGGGGAGGGAGCAGTTGACCCGGCTCTCTCCCAAGAGCCCTGTGGCAAACCCAGCAGCTGCAGTGCCTGGGGCTGCAGCCGTCCTGGTCCCCGCACTGGTCCCTGGGACCTTATTGTCCTGAAGCACTCTCCTTACCGTCTGGTTTTTCAATGTCTGCTACAATTTTTGGTCTCCTATTTTCATATATGCTGGGTTTCTGTTGGCTGTTTGTTCTGTTCCTCCATAGATCAGCTAGGTTTTTCTCCTGTGTGCAGGGGGAAGTGGAATCCAGTCCCTCCTACCTTGCTTCCATCTTCCTCCTTTATCAGCTTTTAACTTTCAAATCCTCATAGGCTAAACCTATCATTCCTCAATTTAACAAAGCTCCAGTTGTCAAGTCTTCTCACCAAGCATGACACTGACATGTACAGGTTGATACGCTGGGAACGGGAGGCTAAATTAAGCAGAAGCTCTGCAGAGGAAAATGCTTGTGAAGATTTAAGGACATTTGTCTACTTATTTATTCATTAATAACTTTTACGCTTTGCCTCTTTCTGCAAAAGATTTGAGAAGCACAACTCTATAGTTTACAGCATGCTCTCAGGTAATTATGAAAACTAAAAATGAGCCTAAGAAGCTGGAGGAAGCACAGAGAAACAAAACAAAACTTATGGTCTTGAAGTGTGCAAAGACCATGAGATAAGGCTGAGCATTTTTGTGGAAATACTGATGTACTTGACTGAATCCTAAAAGCCTAGAGCAGTGGTCTCTACTCATATGGGTCACCCCAACTGGCCAAGAGTATTTGAAGTCCCAGAGTCAAGATCAAGGCTACATGTGGGATAGTCAGGCTCCAGTCTAACAGAAATTTGATGTTGGAGCTCCTCTTCTTTTTTCCCAGTCCACTTAGCACCTCTGTCTGAAAGCATCATTCTCACAGTGCAAAAACTGCTTTTCCTTTTCTTTCCTGAAGTTCTCATTATTTTCTTCTTCATATATTTTTTGACCCATCTTCCCTTCTTTTTCTCAGCCCTCTCAGGCTCAGCACAGGAGTATGCATATTTTTTAATTTTGGAAAATGTAGCTATTTTGAATTCTGAGAATCCTTTTGAAAGTCTAAAAGTTTGAGAACCAATACTACAGAAAATTGAACATCACATGCACTTTTTTACAGGTGTGAGAAACAAGCAAGTCCATGGTGACTTCTACCTTGAGGTTAGATATATACATGTGAAGAAGAGTGTCTCTCTTTTCTCTTTAAAAATGTGAGACTGAAGAATATAGGTTTGGGGCTTCCAGGGGCCATGTTTTGTGGCATTTGGGGTGGGGGAAAAGAGAGACAGAGAGAAAACACTGCTGTGCTTGAATTAGAACCCCTAGATTTAGCTGTGTTTGAAGGTAGATTCACTGTGACTTCCCAGTTATATGTGCAAATAAACTGCCTTTTGGCTTTAGCGAGTTTGAGCTGGGTATGAGTTATGACTAAAATGTTTTGATTAATATATAGTTTGAATCGTGCTGTGGTTTACTGTCTGGGACAGACTGGTAGAGCAGTGTCCAAAGTTCTTGATCCTACAGCATTGTGTCTGTGTTTCCTTATTCCTTCACTGCAAAAGCCCCAGGGCCTGTCAATTCAACGTACACTCACTAGGTTACTTCTTACCAACTTGTATTTTTGTTCACAGTGAATCTCTCTTGTGTAATTGCCTCATATTGGTTTTTAGGTATTAACTGCACAGATTATATCTTTATTCACTCTTCTTAGTCCAAATTTGTAACAATTGCTGCATTGTTATATGGGATATTTATGAATATTCTCAGAAGTATGCTGAATTGCACAGGCTGGTGTTTATTCCAGCAGATTATACTTTGTTTTGCATTGTGAATTAATTTTAATAATTTACATTTTCTTTGGCAAAAATATGTTAAAACACCCTGAACCTTCTAATCAACCATAAGAATTACCAAAACTTTTATTATAGTTTAAGAAGCCTTAGCCTGACCATATGGCTACTGAATGTTTTTGGCCATATGGCTATTAAGTACAGTGATGAATCAGAACTCTTGAAAAATCTCTTATTGGAATGAGGATTCTTTAACAATTTCTTATAAAATGTTTTTCTTCTCATAGAAACTAAAGGTATTTATAAATGGTGACCACTCTCTTTAAGTAAGGCACTCTAGGCTCTGGCAAAATTATGTTTTCCAGAAAAAATATATTATAGGTCTGCATGGTGTGTCTCACTGGCTTGGTCATCGTCCCACAAACCAAAAGGTCAACAATTCAATACCTGGTCAGGGAACAGAGTTCTCCGATTAGTTAGGCTGTGTTATATGCTCAGGCCTGTGGGCAACAGGCAGGTAAAGTGATGGACAGCTCCAGGGGGTAGGGACAGGGATCCGTAAAACAAAGGAAGAGAAGGAGGAAGAATAGTTTGAAATGAACTTATGCCTGAGTGGCGATAACCATGACTTTTGATAAGAAAAGGGCCATGTAAGAGGTCTAACAACTTGTGACCCATATTTGTAACTAGTTCTACTTTGTATATGAAGCAGAGAGGAAAGACATGGGAGGAAAAGACAAGGGGGTGTGGGGAGTGAAGGAGACACAGAAAAAAGCTTAGAAGAGCCTCTGCCAATTACCTGATTCACCTAGGTGGTTATTGCTGTTTCTTATTCTTTGCTATAATTAAGACATTTCTAAGGTGGGAGTTTCTTTCAGTTTCTCTCCTTCATTTTGCCTTTTAGGTGGACAAAAAGATCGTAAGAACTGAGATAGGAGTTCTTCTTCGCCTCTCACATCCAAACATTGTAAGTGGTTTTTATTTATTTTTATTTTTTTAGCAATTTCTTTTTTTATATATTTTATTTCTTTATTTTTTAGAGAGAGGGGAAGGGAAGGAGAAAGAGAGGGAAAGAAACATCAATGTGTGGTTGCCTCTCACATGGCCCCCACTGGGGACCTGGCCCACAATCCAGGCATATGCCCTAACTGGGAATCGAACCACTACCCTTTGGTTCACAGCCCACACTCAATCCACTGAGCTACACCAGCCAGGGCTGTAAGTGGTTTTTAAACTACTATTCCAAAAATCTCCACACTTATAGAATGGGATTTGTGAGCTTTGTACTGTCCATGCTGATCATGAAAAAGGGATTCTTCCACCACCAATAAGCAGCCATAATCGCCAGGCTCTTGTCCTCGCTTCTCACATTTTTCAATTCTTCAGCTGAATAAATCTTAAAGACAGTACCTTTTGAAAGAGTTTTTAAAAATGGACAGATCAGTGTATATACCATCTTTATTTTCATGCACAAAAGGATAGCTAAAATTCAGATCGTTTTGTTTTGCTCTACTAAAACACTGGCTTTTTCCTTCTGCTGAAAAAGCCTCTGGAGAAAATGCATTGCTTCCCAAAGCCATTTCAGTCTCATCAGAGAGAGTATCTGCTTCAGAAACAATGTGAAGATTCAAATAAATGATGTGCTTGAATGGGGAAATTGAAATGTTTTCAGAAGCTCTGCTCTAGGCTATGTCCAGACAAAGGCACTGAGGGGCAGGTCTGGTGAAAGCTTTCTGGAGCCACTGAAGTGAAAAGAACAGGCCAGCACTTGATTTTATGAATTGAACCAACTACTTAAAGAAGACATTTTACTCATTTCTCTGAGCGAGTTGTGTCCAGGAGGGTGACCTGCAATGCTTAGGCCCAAGGCAAAGCGATTGAACTTATTATAGGAGTTAACAATGCTTTTAGTTATAAAAAACAGAAAACTTGAATGTAGTAGTCTAAACAAATATTTTTCTTAGTTTATAAGAAATGAGAAGGCAAGCAGTCACCAGCAATGGTTCAGCTCCTCATTCATGTCATCCAGAACCCAAAGGGCTTCCTTGCACTGGTTCTGCCTACCTCAGGGCATTTGCTATCACCCTCACTCTCCCTCATGGTCCCCAAACCGCTGCTCCACACCCTCCACAAGCTTCCAGCCTATACTCAAGACAGAAAGAAGTGGAAAGACCCCATAAGCAGAGTCTGATGAGTAAAAGTTTTCTAGAATTTCCAGCTGCAGCAGAATTCCCTTCAGGTTTTGTTGGTCAGAGCTGGCCACAAGAGCAAGCTGAATTTCACAGAGACTGAGAAAATGGAGAAAGGGTTGTCATAAGAGGCTCACACCACTCATGATCCATAATTTGAGCCTGGCACCTTTGTTCCCCAAACAAATTCAGAGTTCTATTTACAATAAAGTAGGGGGAGAAGGGCTTTGGGTAAGCAATGAATCAAATTTGCCACATATAGTCACGACTTTTGCACTGTCCATAGTTTTCTTTCAAAGAGAAGTGAGTGTACAATTTTCCTCAAATGTAGATCAGCCCTATCAATAGATTCTCAGATGTGTTGATGAAAATATCCAAAATCAGATGGATTATCTCAATTTGGTGAAAACCCTCTTATGGTCAGTCAGGTCATTGTGACTCCTGCTTTTTCTGAGGATCCCTTCGTCCACCAGCAGCCTTTAGCACCTGAGGGATATATTTTCCACAAAGACATATTTTAACCTGGCTCTGTCCTGTCTTAGATGGCGATTCCAAGTTCCTCCCAGGAGAAGGAGGCATTTGCATTTTCATCAACCACGATGCTTTCAAATGGTTTAGGAAGTACTGTTCATTTGCTTTTATTTTTTAATTCTGCAGCAATTTAGAAATCAAGAGATTTTGATAAAAATTAGAAAGCATTTCTAAGGTAGGTATCTTTCAAATGTCAAAAGAAAAAAAACATAAAAACTCAAAAGGACCCTTGAAGAAATGAGGTAACTGATAAAAATAATCAGAGTGACAATGGCTCCCGGGTACTTGCATAAGGACCTTTGTTGACAATGATCCAACATGTTGCTATTACAGAGTTTTGGTTTTGCCATAGCTTTAGCTATTTCTTAGAAAAGTGGAAGTAAGGAATTTGTGATTTTTTTCTATATCTTTCCTCAGATAAAACTTAAAGAGATATTTGAAACCCCGACAGAAATCAGTCTGGTCCTAGAACTCGTCACAGGAGGAGAGCTGTTTGACAGGTAAGTTGGTCCAGGAAATCCAACCACAAAGAGACTGCTTTGTCACCGAAAAAGAATCGAAGGGAAATTTCTCCTGAAATTTTTCATGATGACACATCATATCAGTTAATACATTCTACTAAAATGAATCTTAAGGGGAGAATAGAATGGAGGAGAGTGATAGCTGATAAGATGTGAGTAGACAAAAAGCTAGGATGCTGAGCAAAAACAGAAAACACTGTATCTGTTTACTTTGGCAAACATTTACTTCTTTAATAAAAAACAGACTTTCTAAAGTCATAGTAAATCTAAACCAGTATCATTTATGAAAGTATTTTGTGAGGAAACATTGGATGAAAATTGTAGAAAGTTAAATGTGTTATAACAGTATACTCTGTTGAGATCCAAAACCTCTTAAAAATAATATTCTTCAAATGATTATTTTGAGGCCTACTTTCTCTCTTAGGCTGTGTAAAGAATTCCAAGATGCAGAGAAAAACTTGTTCTGCTATATCCAATGATAACCAATATTAGTTGCCTATTCCTATGTTCATTATCTGAGGCAGAGGTTTAAGGGTGGTAGGGAGTGTGCCTAGGAAATTTGTAGAGTGTAACATTGGCAAACTGTACGAGAGATAAAAGATTTAAGTCTCCATAGCTTTCCCAACTTCCTCTTCTTTTCAGGAGAATTCCCTGTTTACCCTGATGATCCCTTGGGACCCCTTTGCTATGTTCATTGGGGTAATAGAAAAATAATAACAAAAATGGAATAAGTCAAAGGACTAAGTGGGCATATATTAGAAATAGTAAGAAGCTATGCACAGATGTAAAGGCCTTGTTGGTTAAAAAATGGATTAAGAAAGATGTGGACTATAGACAGAAGAGAGATTGAGGGAACTGCTGATATATATTAATTGCCTGGAGCACAATAATCTCTCAATGAATATTCACTGAATGAATGAATGAGCAACCACTAAGATGAGTAGACTCTGGGAAGGAAGACATCTAAAGGGATAGGTTTAGAATGTTTTGGGAGAGGAGCACTTCGACCCTTCATTCCCACACCAACCCCACCCAGGTAAATTTGCTACCTCTTCAACAGTTTCCAAAAGTATTTACATTGTTTTTCAAAGCTTCTGTTTTTAATGTTACCCAGAGCAGATTTGGATCTTCAGGCAGGAAGGAACAAAACGATGGAGCTTGATTGGCACTACATATGTATCTTCAACAGTATATCTATTCACTGCAAATAAATGAATCAACTCAGGAAAGTGAGCATCAGTTTTTAAAGTATATGCGTACTTCTTCTGGCAATTGGCTGATGGTTAGAGTCAAGGTTCCAAATGCTAACTTAAGAGGCAAATAACTAACCTAGAGTGATTTGCTTAATTTCTCTGAACCTCAAAACAAATTTGAAGCGCTATGATGCTAAGGAAGCTAAGACACTGGTCCACTCTGTGTCTGATCTGAGACAGTGTGAGCACTCTGGTTGTGTAAGGACAGTCTTGTTCTAAAACCATCATGTTATGTCCCCATGTTTAGTGAGGACTCTTCTGGACTAGCTGAATTGAATGTTGCCAAAATTTGCCAACAGTGGCTCCTTTTTCAACACCTCTTTAGCTGATTCTTTCATGAACATATTCCTTCTGTAGGTAGGTACATTTAGAACCAATTTACAGTCAGATCCTGCTATTTCTGTAACCATTAAGTCTCTCAAAAGAGAACTTAACGTATTTCTCTGCTCACTACAGTCTATCAGAGAGAAATCTCATGTATTTTAATTGTAAGTAATTGTAGGACCAGGATGTCACACTGAAGCTATTACCTACCCAATGCACTTACCATTTACCTACCTACCTACCTCTGTTTGTTCAAATCATTTTGAGACTAAGGGTCTCTTTCCTTCCCTTTTCTCCAAACTTTCCTTCATGAAAGAATTCTAGTTTTCTCATCTTGTTGCCTAGTTGATTTTGATGGGATAGAGTTAATTCAGCTTTAGACAAAAATGAAAAACTAAACGCTGCTGGTAAATTTCATTTACAGACAAAATGGATGAGATATTCAGAATTAACAGAACACAGATAAAGAATGGTCGGCAGCCAGTAAAGCACTCAAACACTCTGTAAACACTTAGTGGTTTTAGAGAAGAGACTGTTTTTCCCCCGTGAATGTTGCTGTCTACATATCTGTTGCCATATCTGAGATGAACTGGGTTTCTCCATTAAATTACTAAATTCTACAGTTATCTTTAAAATTATATCAGGCTGAAAATATATCCTGCATTATTATCTATGTATTGCTCTCTTTCTTGAGAATTAAAAATCATAATATACTTATTTTTCCCTGTACTTAGGTAAAAAAAATTATTTCGTTATGAGGATGAAAATTCATCCCTGGTCTAATGATGGCCTTAATGGTATCTAATGAATGAACTAATGGCGCAATTGATGAAAAAATAATCATGTTAGCACATTATAGTCAAAATGGTTGCATTTCATTAGCACTAAAAGATCTATTCTGTGGTGCTTTTCAAAAACTAAACATAGTAAAAATCCAAGTGGAATCTACTATTTCCTATAGAATATAAATGGTATAATTATAAATATTTATAAATGATATATAGAATATAACTGATTTTTTGTGTGTGTCCAAGAAAATCCCTCCTACCCCCCCCCAAAAAAAAAACAAAACCTCCACAGAGTTATGATATCATGTGAAAAAGAAAGCTCCAGCCCTGACCGGTGTGGCTCAGTTGGTTGGGCATCCTTCCATAAAGCAAAAGGTCACCGGTTTGATTCCTGGTTAGGGCACTTGCCTGGGCTGCAGGTTCTGTCACCAGTTGGGGCATGCACAGAAGTCAACCGATCGATTTTACTCTCTCACATTGATGTTTCTCTCTCCCTCTCCTTCTCCCTCCTTTGCCCTCTCTCTAAAAATAAATAAATAAAATATTTAAAAAGAAAACTCCAGAGGTTTCTCTCTTCCATCCAGCTCAATCTGTTCACAACTCTTAGAAATTTACCGAACTTTTTAAGTATATGAGGTATGAGGTTATTTGCTTTAAGAGTAAATTTTTGAGTTTTGTTTTGTTTTAGAAAGTGATTTTGTTTTAAGGCAACTAATTTAGCAATATCCTTGTAATTTTCTAATTAAACTTTTCAAACACACACTATTGTCCCTGATTTTTGTCTTAACTCCAGTATCAGAATACTATGGATTTTAAAATTGCCTGTTTTTTTAAATTTTCTTTTTATGTTTTCACTTGCTTGATTATGCTGTTCAAATGCTAAACATTACGTATAAGAGGTCTTAAAATTTGTGGCTTTAAACGTTGTTACCTTCCAAAAGAGCAGAATTTGTTTGTGTTGCTCCAGCAGGCAGTTAAGGTAAGAAACATATTTTAATTCCATCATGTATCGGGCTGATTCAAACCTGGGCTTCCCAAAGGCAGATCTGTTTCTTGTCAATCTTACTAAGAGGGGGTTTTTGTACTTAAGGGGTCCCAATTTAAGCCAGGGAGTGTTGCCAGGCTACCCCTTCCTTGGTAGACCCTAAATGCCAACTTCTGCTCTCTCCACTCTGTGAGATGTAAGAAGTTTTGTTCAGCTTCAGCCTGTCAGCTGCTGATTTAGAATCAGCAAATGGCTTTAAAGGGAAAGCAGAAGCATCAGATGTTACCTTTGCTTTGCTGAGTTTTTCTTCTTTCCTGGATCCTGGTCCCTGAAGCCTTTACTTCCTCGTTAACTCTCTGATATCTTCAAATATATTTCTAAGAATGGTTG
The DNA here is from genome assembly GCA_004027475.1 of Anoura caudifer. Taxonomy (NCBI): domain Eukaryota; kingdom Metazoa; phylum Chordata; class Mammalia; order Chiroptera; family Phyllostomidae; genus Anoura; species Anoura caudifer. Next base: position 234,809 of record PVKU01001684.1, on the reverse strand, counting down.
TATTTAGCTTGTTATTGTTCTTTCCTGGAAGATTGTCTTCCCCACCATTGCTGAGAGTAAAAATTCAATGTCAGTGTAAGAACTTCCAAATTGTAAAAAACCTTTTTGAGTTTATTAGAGTTTATTTGAGCCAAACAAAGGACACACCTAAAAGTCAGATCTCAACAAACTGAGAAAAGTGCTTCCCTGAATGACAGTTTGCGGTACATTTGGAATTTAGGAGGGAATGTAAGGAAGATCACATGAAGGTGGGAGAGAGCAAGGCCAAGAATTCTCTATGATTGGATTACAGGATAGCTAACAAGATTATGTGCTCTCTTGTGGGTTGGTTATGCTTCCAAGGGGTTTGAAAAGGAGGCATAGCAAAGGTGTGTTAATCTAGGTGCACAAAGACACTGGGTAGGTGAAGATAAACATTTTATAGGCTTGAGGTGTGACTATCCACCAGGACCTTTCCAGTTAGAAATTTAAGATCAGATCACCCTGTGAGGCTACTTGTATACAGATTTATTAGAGAACCCCTTTTTCATCCACAGATACATATGGTGTTTAAAGTCCTTGTACAGACACTAGTGGATTTCCCTCTTTTATGTCAACCCTTTGGGGCAAAAAGAATGGAAAGCACTGTCCCCACTATACAGACTTGGAAACTGAGAACGAGTAATTGTAAATGATCTTCCCAAATTAGGCAACAGACTGTCTTGTGGTCCAACTCTTTCTCCTCATATGGCCTCACAATTTTTCTTATTAAATCCATTTTTCCCTTTCAAATAATTTCCAAAAAAATGAATGGTTATTGTTTATTTTATTTATGGAGGATTTATTAGGTATTGATTGGTCCTTTGCAAAGCTGTATATGTATTTAACCCACTTAATCACCCTTCAACTTTTTTGAGGTATTATTCCTGTATTTTTCAAGAGTATAAACTGAATAAATTGATATGTTATAAAGTCAGTCTTGAAACTCATTTTATCTGACTGCAAATTTCCCCAAATTGAAAGTATTTTTTAAAAAAACTGCAAGTCATCAATACGCAAGAAAAGTAGTGGTTATGTTTGGAAACTATGTATTTAGCCTATTAATTGCCTGACAAAATCCTACTATATCAGTCTTAATAGTTACCCCTACTCCAACATTTCTGGGTTGAAATAAATAAAATTTTCAGGACCTTGTCACTAGAAAAAGAGTTCAGAAACAGAATGTAGGTGGGGTTTTTTGTTTGTTTGTTTGTTTGTTTGTTGCCCCTGTCTCCACAGAGTTATACCATGGTTGATATTCTGAATAAGAAAACTCAGAGCATATCTGAATTTGTGAAGACTATTGTGTCAAAAGTTAGTCATTGATGTAATCATCCACAGTGAAGATCTATAAAATGTGATTTCTAAAAAGGATAATTAGTCACTATAATGGCCGTGTTTGCATGCCCGTCGGGACCCCGGCAGCGGCACTGTGCCACACACGAATTCATTTCTTCCTCACAGCACATATAGACGGAGGTCTTGATACACATGCATGTTATAGACCAGATAACCAGGGGTTGGAGAGGTCCAGAAACTACCATTAGGTCACTCAGTTTATATTGTATCTAACAACAACAAAACAATATTTATATGAGATTGGACTCAGGTATGTCAGATTCCAAAGCATATGATTTTCCTACCATCTCAGGCTGCTGCTATGTAAGCAGATGCCAGCACTCTTAATGTAACATTTCGTCCACTTGGGCAGGGTTTGCTTGACTTAAATGTTGATATGTATATAGTTGTTTCTCAATGTGGATATTTTAAATACATCTCTTTATGCAGTTTATCTGGCTATATGTGAAGAAAACATATACTTTGATTTAGACTAGATTTATAGTCTACTTTTTCTGGAATCTTGGCTGTGAAGGAAAAGATGAAGGTGAGGTTGTAAGGGACACAGGATGGCTGGAGGCTTATGTATTAGTTCAAGCTGACACATGGAGACCACATTAACTCACTGACAGGATGGAGCACACTCGATGGAGAAGCAGGAGATGTCTGTGTGAGGGGTACTTATGTTTCTTAGAGCAAAATCCCAGAGAAGACATGGAGGAAATAAGGTCTAAGTCAGATAAAAGAATTTGTTTAAGACAGAAAAAGTTTCTGTTTTCCTTAGAAGCAAAAAGAGTCGTGATGCAGAAGGATCAGAGGAGCTAGAGTAGTCACAAAATTTGGGGGGAAAAGAAAAGAACAAAGTTGGAGGAGTTACTATCAGGGCTGGGGACCCAGGCTGCCCTACGTGCAAACAAATCCCTCACCCCACTGCACTTCCATGGATGTTTGGATAACATAAGAGACTGAGTCAGAGAGACTGGTCTTTGCTCTGTCACGGGCATCAGCAAATTTGCGTCATTTCCCCTTGCCTTTCAAATTCCACAGGGGCAGCGCAGTAGCCTCTGAGGGATGCCTGGCCATGGAGTGGGGTGCGCTCCAGGACAGGAAGTATCTGAAGTGGCCATAAAGTGGCAAATGGACAAACAGATGTACCATGGAATTCAATCACCAGTAAAAAGATGTGTTCCTTTGGTATACACTACGACGCAGATGAACCTCAAAAACATTATGCTACATGAATAAACCAGGCACAGATTTCTAGAATCAGAAAGCAAAGCAGCGGGTTTGCCTAGGGCTGGGAATGGGAGTGTGTTGGAGTAGGGAAGAGTGTGAGAGGTTTAAGTAGTTCATTCAAGCTTTTGTTTTCCCAGTGTTGCTGTGGGAGAGAAATTCATTTTCTAACAATGGCTAGAAGAGAATGGAACAGGGTATTTGAGGAAGGAAGTGGTGAAGTTTGAAGGTGGGAATGTGAGAACAGAGAAAAGCAAGAATACGATCTTTTGAGGAGCCTTCAGGTTTGCTGAGGCCAGAGGCTGTGTTGCGGAGAGTCTGGGCTGTGCTGCTTACGCTGCGGGCTGAACCACTGCTATCTTCTGTGCAGTTTTGGCAGCGGCTTTTTTCCCCCTAGTTTGTATCCTATTTTTCGTTGTCCCCTTGATCTTTTTCCTGAGTTCCTCTTCCTCTTTCCATCCCGTAAACATGGATGGATGGAAGCGAGAAAAACTAATGCCAGTTTGGAATCTGTTGAAACGAGAAAGAGAATGTGAAGGACCAAAAGGGCAGGCACAATGGGAAAGGGGAGTGGAAATGGATTGGAGAGCTGCTCAGAGAAAGAATTATGGGCGGTGTGCAGGGAGAAGGGAGAGAGCGAGGGAAAAATCGATGTTGACTAGCTCAGTTGGTAAATCAGGTCCCAGAAGGAGGGAGGGGAAGCACGACTGAGAGCTGAAAGGACCCTGAATTCATTTAATGATATATTGATTTAGACATGCCTATGATACTTATTGGTGAAAATGTCTAGCAGGCTGTTGAAAATGCTGTTTTCATCTCCACTGCAATGGCAGCTGCCAGTGTGACGGAAGTCACAGCAGAGTGTCCAGTTTACCTGGGGGGGACGCGGGAAAACTTTAGGAAAGGATAAATGCCAGAGACGTAATTTTGAAGAAGTGAGAAACGTAAGAACATAATCAATATGATTCCTTTTAAAATAAGGTTAAAAATAAGTCAAAACTAAACTGTGGTGTTTAAAAATGTAAGACTCAGGGTACAAATATAAGGAAAATCAAGAAAATATTATCATAGAAAGTAGATTACAAGAGAAGGGAGTGAAGGAGGAGTTATTTAGAAGAGGCTAAGGAGACTTCTGTCATTCTGGTAATATTTTATATCTTGGGCTGAGTGGTAGTTACACAGACATTAGCTTTGTGATTAATTGCACATCTGTGTTTTCTGCACTTTTCTGTATATACATAACTTAGCATGTGCAAGAGATATGAATAAGTGAGGCCACAAGTCAGACGTGGTAGCCAAAGAACTAAACATGACCAGGTTCATAAGCATTTTGGAATAGAACTATTTCCTTAAAGCACAGATTTGATCAGATCAGCGCAGAAAGGCACTCCCTACTTTTGGTTCCAGTCAGTTCTTTTAGACGTGACAAACCAAACCGCTTACCATCTGGCCTCACCACACAATTTCAGCCTCATGTTATTCCCGTCTTACTGCCATGGTAGCCAGAATGCATTGACTTCACCCTCAAAGGGCTCGTGGTCTGGAAGAGGGAAAGTAAAAATGCAATACGGACTCTAATATTATTTTGTAATACTACCACCACCTCCTTAAAAAATATATTAGAGACAACCAGAAGATTAAAAAATAAATAAATAATGAGAAGGGACTAAAAAAACATAGAGATCATCATTTCACAAAAGACATACCCAAAGATACTTTGTATTTATAAGAAGTTGGCCACTAATTTGGCTGTATTTACGAGGGGGTAATAAATGATATAATTGGGGCACAAACACAGTACATGGCACACAAAATATGGGAGTCTTCTAGGTCAGAAATGGCTTTAGGGAGAAGTAGAATCTTTTGAGCTGAATCTTAAGTGAGAAGTCACAAATTATCAGGTCAAGGGTAGAGGGAGGGACAAAGTGGTGTCCAAAGTAAGGGTCAGCTGTGAGCCTCTTAGTCTCCATTTTAGAGGCCATTCTAGACTGGATATTTGTCAAATCCAGGTATTTGTCAAATAAATGATTAAATAAACAATGTGCTCTTGGGCGATTTATACAGCATCTTTGGGTCAGACTTTTAATTTCCAGCAGGTGAGAACTGAACTAGGACTCCCTAGTCTCTGGTCCCACGTCTACGGTTTGATCTGGCCTACCCTCTTTCCTGCACAGCCCATGCCCTGGCCAGTACCCGCACTGATCCACAATTCCCTCCCTCTCTCCCTAGCTTTACAATTTAACAGGTGGCAATAGTGATTTTGAAACTTTTTTTAAGTGTATGAATTTAATACTCTTTGGGAAAGTTCTTGGAAAAAAGCATCAATACAGACCAAGAGACCATCAATGAAATGAGAAAAAGCAGTGAGTGAGGCTTACAAAGGAGGGGTGGATACAAACAGAAACAGGAATTCATTTTAATTTAACTTTTTGTATGTAACAGAATAATGAAGTATTAGCAGTCTTTAAGACTTGATTCCTGGAATTCATATTATTTGGGGATCTTATCCAATGTTATTTGATCATTTGGTACACGTTTTCATAAGACCAATTTCTCACACAGACCTACAGCCATCTAATAACAGTAATATCTCCATTTAGAGAAAAAGCTGCCGTTGGTGGGGAGAGCAGTAGGCTCCTAATGTACGTGCCAGGAAGTCTGAGGGCCTTGGGCTGTGATCTGATTAGAGCTCTTTCAGCTGCATTGCCTGTGGTAACTGCATAGCTGGAGATATGCTCAATTCAATTTGCAGCAATTAAGGTGACAGAAGCAAATGCACCAAAGTCATATTTTAAAGCAGATCCATGGAGAGAAATAAGCATTGCCTGGGTTTTCTCATCCTGTATTTTAACATGATGAGAAGGAAAATAGCCTTAACCATGAGGAAGGGGAGCACGTGGGCCAGTACAGCCAGCAGTGGAGAGAAAAGGCACAGTGTGAAGGAGAAGGCCTGTTGGGGACGCAGAGTCACAGCCTGGGAGCCCAGGGAGACACAATGCTGGTAGCATTGCAGCTGCCTTCTTTATTATTTTACAAAGTATGAAAAGGAAATTAGTTTATTAATTCTGAATAGAAATATAGCAATAAGTACGTTTAAATAAAAAAACAAAAATACCAACCAAAAATTATCACTGTGTTTTTACAGCTCTGAAAACACAACCAGGATTGAACATTTCATTGCTTCTAAAAATTGAAGACCTAAACCCTTGACTGTGTATGCATGGTTCAATTTCATTGGCAATTTTTTTTGAAATTTTAGCTAAATTTTAGGCAGGAACTTGTGTTGCTTGGAACAAATACTATTCTATTTTGATGAATTTGAATCACTTTGATTTTGTCCAAAATAAGTTTCTAGGCAGATTCATATTATTACAACGTTATCTAGAAACTAGGTAACCGAGTTTCGTCCTCAGGCCAGCAGTAGCCCTTCCACCTACTGCATTCTGCCTTGGGAAGCATCTCTGTGGCTGTTTCCCCACCGGATCCATGGCCAGTGGGGACCCAAGGGGGGGCTCCAGGGGGGACCCAAAAACCCTGGAATTATCTCCTGGAGGGCAGGCCTCTTGCAGTACAGGCTTCCTCTGCTAGGTGAGTGTTCTAGGAGCCCATCTGGATCAGTCAGTGCACCAGCTGGCATTGTTGTGAGAGTCTGTTTGGCTTCAGTGATTTTTTTTTAAAGCTCTTTCAACGTGTCTGCCCATTTCATGATGGGTGATTTACAAGTGCACCTGCCCACACTGCGCTGAGTGTTAAGCAGTTTTTGGCTAAAAATGCATGACCCTGGTGCCCCACCCTCCCTATTTATCAGATCTCACCCCGAGCAACTTTTTGTTTGCTTGTTTCCCCGGTTGAAAAAAAGTCCTCAAAGGGATGTGGAAGAGGTAAAACAAAGAAATAACAGAAGCACTAAATTGCATCAAAATCAATAAGTTCAAAAAACTGTTTGTGCCGTGGAAAAACATCCCAATAGGTGTATTGTACCAAACGGAGAGCACTTTGAAGGTGATTAAAATTGAAACATGTAAGAATAAACACATATTTTTTTATAAATGAATTCCAGGGTTTTTTGGGGTCCCCCTCATACTTGTGATGAGCATCATTTCCCTGTTCAGTGCTTTTCTTACCGAGTATAAGGAACACAGGTAAAGGAGGTTTTCAGGTGCCCACAGTCTGAAATTTTTGTGGCATCATTTACTTGGTAATTAGTATTAATTCCACAAATATTTATTGACTGCCTGCTATGAGCAAGGCATGGAGCTGGACTCTGTGAGGGATCAAAGCAACAATCCAGTGAGAAGCTAAGAATTTTGCCACCACACCCTGCAAAAGGCATTAACTCCACACATCTACTGTAGTCATGCTACCGAAAGGGAGAGAAAAAGATTGCTGAATTTCATTTTCCTTTGCTTGGTCACTAATATCTTCACTGACAATCTAAACTGTAAGTTATAAACCTGCATTTGCAAGTTGAGAAGTTCACTGCTATTGATCTTTCTAGTCAGTCACAGATGGCCTGGGTGGCAGCTCAACTTATAAAATATTTAAAATTGAGGGTCTGGGTTCCAGAAACCTAACTCTGTGACACTCTGGTGAACACATCAACCGGGAACAAAACTTTTAGAAGGAGGAGCCTGGGAGAGAAACCATGGAATTCTGACCGTAGGGCCAAGCTGTGCTGTGCAGAGTTCACACCAGGATGAGGCCGGGACGGTGCCCGCATTTTGCGCCCCTGCCCCACACGTCTACTCTAGAGACACTTCTGCCAACACAATTAATAAATCCTTTGGCTGTACAAACCTTAACATAACATGTATGACATATATGATGATGCTTTTGTTAATAACTTAACAAAAAACAGGAAAAGAGAGAGAAAAACATTGATGTGAGAGAGAAATAATGATCAGTTGTCTCCTGTGCGTGCCCGGCCAAGGGATCAAACCCGCAACCCAGGCACGTGTCCTGACTGGGAATTGAACAAGTGACCCTTCGGTTCTCAGGGCAGCACTCAATCCACTGAGCCACACCAGCCAGGGCTTATGTTTGTCATTTCTGTTCTGTTCTGCACTCCTCAACCTTTATCTCCTATTGTGAAAACATTTTACAAATTTTCAATTCAACTTTTAACTCCAGCTACTTTTAGAACTTATAACTTCTTGCTAAAATATTTTTTTCCAAAAAGGGGAGATACTTTCGGAAAAATAGCTATGCTTTTTGAGGAATTAACATTTAAAAAATTCAATAAAAAATTATGAAAGTTGTTGAAGTTTTGTCTCTTTTACATTTTGAATCGACCTTTCCCACACATCTTTACCACAAACTCTTTATTAGTTGAAAACATCTTACGCAAATTGGCAACCTACAGTGCTATCTATATCTTTTCTCTCGAAATTCCAGTAAGGTAGAAACAGCAAAAAAAGTAGTTTTTTGTTCTTCCCAAATATTCCTTTATGAATAGACAGAAACTAGGACAGAAAAACTGAAAATTCACAGACAGTATAACAAAACTAGGTGACAAGGTATCCCCATGAAGCCTAAAATAGAAGTGAATGAGGACAAACTAACGACAATTCCAAGAGCCACGTGGTGTTACCCTCTCTGAAAGAGGGAGCAAAGGGAAGCAAGAAGATGTGCAATAGACCTAAGAATCAAGAACACTCATCTCTAAAATCTCCAAATTATTGGGAAGCAGGCTGGGGCAATACAAGAAAAACAGCTGAAATCGTGAGGGCTTGTGCCACCCAAATTTCTGAGATCTGCAAAAGCTGTGCCCACTGTGAGGTCTGAAGCAACTAATGCATTCAAGGTCCTGTGAACTCCTGAAATTAATACCTGAAGCCCCTCAAGGGAAAAGCCCCATATTTAGGAGAAACTGCTAGAAAAAGACTCCAATAATCAAAGTAGAGATGGTAGAAGCAAGGGAATGAAGTTCCAGGTAGAGCCGATCTCAGAAAGTATGAGGTTGTATTTTTAATGCTTCATGAAACAAACAAAACAGAAAGTCGAGGGCCATGAAGCTAGAAAAGATATCCTGGCCCATCACTCTGTTAAAACAATGAAGGTACAAACCTCCCATTATAAAAAATAAAATAAGTAATGGGGATGCAATGTACAGCCTAGGAACAACAGTCAATATTGAAATTACTTTGCACAGTGACAAATGGTTACTAGACTTATTGTGGTGATCACATCATAATGAATATAAATGTCAAATCACTATGTTGTACAACTAAAACTAATGTAATATTGTATGTCAACTATATTTTAATTTAAAAAAAGAAAACCAATTTGGCTTAAAAATAAGCAGCAACAGATACATGTCTCAGAGTTCCAATAGAAAATTATAACAGAGCACAGACAATAAGAAACAAACTAAAATTCCTTTAGGCAGTGAAAGGCCTCCTGGCCTTTAGCCAGGAGGATGTGTCCACAAATGGATAAAACTATAACTCAATATTGCAAAATAAACTTAGATAAAGTAAGTCATAGAAGAGCAATGTAAATCAAAAGTTGAAAACTCTTATGTGTGTATAACCTCACAAATCAAATAAGAAAACTAAAGCGATGGAAGAAAATAAATATAAAGTATTCTAATTTAGGAAAACATTCCTGAAATTAAAAAAGAAAAGACCTTAACTTGAAAGAAAAATTACTTGCCCTCATCTATGCAAAAAGATCAAGCCATTGATTTGGAAAAGAAAACCAGATGGAGGAGAGAGGGAGCGAGGAGAAAGGCAGAGATGGAGAGAGACCTTATATGGACACGGATTCAAACAAACAACAAATTTTAACATGTCCAAGACAATTGGAAATTTGAAACACTACATTTTAGATATTAAAAAATTACTGTATTTATAGATATGATAATGACATTGTAGTTATGATTTTAAAAGACCCTTTATCATTTAGATATCTTAAATATTTATCAGTGAAATTATATGATATATGATATTTTGCTTCAAAGTAATAAAGAAGAAGGGATGTAATAAATTGGCTAGATAAACCACATTGGTCATGAATTAATAACTTTTGAAGCTGTGTGGCAATGATATGATATGGTTTATAGTGTATTGTCTATTTGGTATATGTTTAAAATGATTCAAAATACAAAGTTTAAAAATAAAGAATTTTTGTCCTAAAAGAATAAACACTTTGAGTCTAAGCAAAATAAAATTAAAATTTTATTTTAATTTACTTATATTTTTATGAGTAATTGAAGTTTATTCATTTTCATTTCTTTATATAATGTTAATGGAAAATAAATGTCTCTAATTTTCCTAGATAAACCCAAAGATTTCTAGATCACCAGTTTATGGAAATCTTTTTTTTGGTGTAATGTGGCCTGCTGCAGCATCTTTAACATTCATTTAATTAACCTCTTTTAGCATCCACTCAATTGAATGCACGTGCCTGAGAAGCATTTCATGTTTTGTTTTTTATGTTGTTTATTTTTTGTTTTTAGGATTGTGGAAAAGGGATATTACAGCGAACGAGATGCTGCAGATGCTGTTAAGCAAATCCTGGAGGCCGTTGCTGTAAGTATGAAGGGACAGCTGTAGCGTAACTCCTGCTGATATCTTTTTTTTTTTTCACAGAATCTCATTTAAGAAGCATATATCTGTGACAAGCCATAAAATTTTACAAAGAAACCATATGATATATTTGCGAGAAAATATGTTCAATAAATTTTGTATTTTTTCTGTTGCCTAGTCATACTCTTAAAGATGTAGTGCCTTGTGTGCAACTCCATACATTTGCTAAAATGTGTTCTGTCCTATTATTATGAAATCAGATCAGACTTTGGTGCCTGTAGTTGTTATTCTCTCTCTCTCTCTTTCTTGAGTTTGTTCCTTCATTTTTGTTTGTTTTTTGTTAGGAAGATATAGGAAGGTTGTATGTGATAAATATAGGCCTTAGAACATTGAGATAATTGGTTTTTCTTTTGGGACAAGAAGTGAGTGAATTAGAAAAAAAATTCTGGCAACTTAATTTTTTTAAAGGAAGAAATATAATTAATTTTTTAAAGTTGAATAAAGTTTTGTAAGCTAATGATGGAAACATGCACACACATTTACAAAAATATATAATTTTGAGAAGCTTGTTTGGATTGAATTGGTAAGGAAATATTTGCCTAACATAAAACAGCCTCCACTGGTAGAAAACTTCCATGTATAAATGATGTCTACTATGTACTGAGGCACTTCGGTGACTCATTTATTGAATATAAAGCCAGAACAAATGATTCTCAGAACAAACAGAGTGGGGACTCAAGGGGAGATATTTATCAGGATCAGTTAGGGACAAATCTACATAAACTATATCCCAAATTAAGATCTGTTCTATTTTTCAGAGTCAGTTACCTCACTAAAATCATTATTCAGTATCTTGAGAAATCAATCACAGTGATACAAGCACATGCGCTATGAATTTTACCCACAACCAAAATGGGAAGGAGGGAGGAGGAAAGGCAGAGAGGAAGGATGGAAAGATCTTGTTATCTAATTTATGTACCGATGATGAGAGACAGCAACAACCTTCACAGTCTTTGTATAGGGTTGCTAAAAATAGATCTCTGGTTTAACCAAAGCTGTTATAAAGCTATCAACACCAAGTTCAATTGCCTTTATAGCCCAGTCTTCCCAAATGATCTCTTCCTATAGAAGTGTTTGGTCTTTTGTTCTGGTAGGGGATAAAAAGTTTCAATTGGAGGTACATTAAAGCTGGAGAGAATGCTATAGAATTTTACTCTAAATATACAATGCAGCTCCTGATTATATGAATATTAAATATCAAATTCATGTTCTCACCATACTCAAAAGAACCACTTCATTCCATTTTTTAAATCAATCACAGTATATTTACCATCCCTGGTTTCGTAAGCTTGACAACTAAGGAATGATTTTTAACTCTTCCATCACCTTCTCTCCTCATGTTCATCTTCCAACTTTGGTTGACTCTTCCTTCGAATGTCCTTGAACCTAACCCTGCTCCTTGTCATGCTATGACTGGTGCTGGCGTGCCTTTTAGAAAACAAACAAACAAAAACACTTCTACTTGCTTCCAATTCCTGTCCTTAATTAAAGGATAGAATCCTCTTTTGCCATTATTGTTTTTATTTTGTCACTTCTGAATTCAATAATGGCAGTCTTCTGTCTTTATTAAATACTCACTTAAAAACTTCATTTTTCATTACTATATACTATAGATTATTCAAATAAACTCGCTGGCACTAACCCACAAACACTTTACCAAAATCGGCAGGCAGCTGGTATTAGCAGTGAGGAGTACTTTGGGAATCAAATAGAGCGGGTTCAGTTTCTAGATGTGCGAGCTTGGGCGCATCACCAAACACCTGTGTGCCCCACTTCCCTCCTGTAAAATAGGCATAACAACCAACTTAACGGGGTGGAAAAAAACTAATGAGATAGTTCTGGGAGCCATAGCAATGTTCAAAAGAGAGGGAAAAGAAAATAAGCAACTTCAAACTCAGTATATTCATTTAAAGGAGTATCATATGTTGTTAATCTATATATGTGTACCTACTCCCCAGCTAAATAACTAAAACAAAAACAAATGACAATAGTAGGTGCTCAATAAATCTTTACTGAATAAATGAATGAAAACATATCAAAATTGTCATAAATAGGCACTATTTTAAATATATTTTGTCTCTCCAGAGGATGGCACATTTGCTGAAACATTCTTACTATAATTTGTCAACTCATCTCATATGAAACAAACCTATATAACTTGCTTCCATTCATCAGATTCTTTTCTGCTCCCTTACTATTGCTAAATTCTTTTCCTGTCATTCTAAACTCACCTTTTTCAATATGTTCTTCCTGATTGCCTCCATCCATTTAGGTCAGCCCTTGGTTCTTTGGGCTTATCACAGTAGGTGTGTTTCAATTTAGTGATATCTTGGGTAGCTGAGTGAGAATACCTTATTTTCATTTATGAATGAGAAATGGATGTTTTCAGCATCAGAATTTTCCTTCTGTTGTAGTTACAACAATTAAGGAATAAAATGTCTCCCAACTGGGTTGCTCCAGAGGGGTACCCTATGTGGAACAGACAGACTGGAGTGCCTAGAACTCTATCTATTCCAGGTCTGCAAAGATGGATTGAGTAGTCTATTGTCATTTATAAATTTAAAACAAAAAAATGTTATTTTACCTACTCACAAAGCTCCAGTTTAAGAACTAGGTTGTCATATTCAATTAAAACATTCTTCAAGCCCTGGCTGGTATGACTCAGTGGATTGAGTGCCAGCCTGTGAACCATAGGGTCGCCAGTTCAATTCCCAGTCAGGGCATATGCCTGGGTTGCAGCCCAGGTCCTCAGTAGGGGGTGCACAAGAGACAACCACACATCAATGTTTCTCCCCCTCTCTTTCTCCTTCCCTTCCCCCTCTATCTAAAAATAAATAAATAAAATCTTAAAAAAACAAAAACAAAAAACATTCTTCAAAAGAAGTTTTACAAAAAATCAAATTTTCTCTGATTGCTTCAACTAAGGGTTAAAAAATTAAAGTAACTTCTCTAAGTGTTTCACAGGTATAAAGCAAGCCATTTAAAATTTGTGAGAAGTGGCTGACATTTATAAAATAGTTTATTGTCAACTACATAGCTATAGATAGCTATAAAAACAGGACATTTGGGAATCAGTGATATATTTCACAGTTCCTCTGGATCACACACTTATGAGACTATATCTACACTGGTGTTTGAAAGCATAGAAGCAGAATGCTTAAAGATTGAAACATTCTTGGGAAACATGTTACAGGTATAATTATACCCCTTAGGTAACAAATCTTGCAATCCTTCTCTTCCTCCTCACTCATCCCAATTCTTTCTACAAATATTTCACAGAATTTATCTGACTGTAATCTTGTTCCTTCTGCTTTTTAGCTTTAAATAACATTTTTGAAAGCTTGCAAAGTGAATTTGGAAGGTATTTTTCCCTTTGGGTTTGAATTCATTCTGTTAGTCTTTGAGGACAGGTCCTTAACCCTTCTTGAGTGTTCTATCTTCTTGAAATGAATTCTGGGTAGTCCCATGTTAAAAGGTCTGGGCCAGTCTAGACATTCTGGAAGAGTCATCGTGTCCTCATCTGTCATAAAGCACAATGTCACACCCTAAAACCCTCCTTTTCCATTTACTTACAGAGATAACCAAGGAATATTTCATCCTCTCTGACATCACTGTCACCATCACCTTCATTTCTTTCCTTGTCACCACGGATACCCTGCTGTCTCTCTATGTACAAAAAGAAATCACTGTCCCCTCTTTTTCCCATGCTTGGTACCTTACCTCTTTTTCTAGTTATACTTCCCTTGGGAACATCTGAATGTCAAAGCCATGACTTCAGAGACTGGGGAAATTTGTTCGTAACTGAATGTACTAAAATACAAGGAAATGGCTGAAAACTATTATATGTAGTCAGCTATCCCAGCACAGAGATTTGGGGTAGAATTGATTTGAAGATTGTAATGATGTGGGTCAAGAATTACAAACAAAAGCATCTAATCCTTTAAAGTTATGGAATCCAATATGGTATCTGAACAGTGAAGAAAAACAGTGAATGAAAATGATTATAAGGATGCAGAAAAAGATGAAATAGTACAGGCTTCTTTTGGTAAAATTTTAAAAATCTGTAATCCCCCTACAAAAAAAAAAGATTTAGCCTATTGGAGAATCAATTGATAAAGAATTGATAACTAGATATTGAAGAACTGTAAATCCTAAAGTGGAACACTGAAGTAAGGTATTGTGGAAGTGGGAACTGCAGGAAGCCCCCTCCCCTCGAACTGGGGAAACAGAGAAGATGTTGAGATGATAAAACCTGCAAGTATATAGGAAGTGCTGTATAGGCTCACTGTTGTGCTGGTGTTGGTATCTCAGTCTGCACTCAAAGGAGTTGCCCATGAAGCAAACCTTTGAGAGTGCTGCTCTAGCCAGTTAGTGGTGACATCACTGAGGAAGAACCCTGGGAGTGGTTCTCTGAGCCCTGGAATAGCTAAAAACTGGCACCAGCATCTGCTACTGGATCATCTGCTACTGCAGCATGAAAAAGTGTTTCTAGGGTGCACAGTGAGAACAAGCAGAAAGACACACTCAGAAAGCAAGGGGGATGAAGCAGCCCCTTTGTGCTCTTTCAGCCTCCCACTCTCAGCCTTGTGCCTGCTCTTGGCAGAGCCAAACAGGAAGCCAGCACAAAGTGTGGCTGCCAATTCAAATCCCAGCTCCACAAAGTGGATTATAGAAGGGTGGGTTTAAAGTTTAGAGACATTAGCTTAATAAATAGTATAGGAATTTATTTGAAAACAAAAAATCTCAAAGTTTCTGTTTTTATTTATAAAGTTTTCTAAAATGTTCATAGTCTTTATTAATTTGCATGAAATGGCTCTAGAGGTCAATGAAGTCAAAACAAGTGCAGTAGCATTAAAATAAGTTACTATCTCTGTATGGTACTGAGTACTGTTCTTGACATTTATAGATTTAATATGTGTGTATATGCATATACACACACACAGTGTTCAGCTTTACATTATCTGACGCATTTAAGTCATCTTCCACCTGACCTCTCATTCCTTACTGGCAGAACCAGTCTACCTTTGTAAAGATGGAAAATACCAGAACTTCTTTTCCCATTCTCCCTTGCAGCTGAGCAAAGACAGATGACCTGATCCTCACCAGTGAGTTCTAATGGGCAGGCTGCTTGTGAGTTCTGGGGAAAGATTCCTTCCACTAGTGAAAGGAGACCCAAGGGAGGAAAGGCCATTTCCCTCTTTCACGGGCATAGTTGAGTCTGCATATGACACTGGGAGCTGCTTTTGCTGCCTTCTAATTATGAAGAGAAACATAACTGTGTCAAAGAAGGCAGAGAAAAAAATAGGCACAGAATTCTCCTGCTTGATATTTCATAGAGTTAATAAATTTCTCAATACTTCTGCCACTTTGAATTGTAAATCCTGTTACTTGAAGCAATAAGACACTGACTTCTTCTTGAATAAACTTTTGAGTATATACCAGTAATGATTCTGTAGCCAGAGTAAACTGTGTAATTTTCCATCCACCGAATCACAACATTAAGGTCAGACTCCTGGATGAAAGATTCTGGTACCACGGATATCTGAAAATTGAATTTTACTGACTACCAAATGCACACCCACACTCTGATACGTCAGATTTGAGTATGATTTGAAAGCACAGTGAGGTTGAAGGTTATTAACAATACACTTGCTTCTGACACTTGCTCTTTGTTTTTGTGAATATTTTTTCTGCTTAGGTCCACTTAGTGTCAGAAAAAGATTCTGAGAGTTCAATGAACTAACAAGAGGCTAGAACAGAAAATGTAGGATTTGTGTTGTTTGTTTTAGGTTTTTCAGTTACTGTGGTATTTGCATTCCTTTCTGGGAGGATTCTGTCTCTTGTTACTCACATTTGAACATGGAAGATGGATATTAATGCCAGGCTCGTAGCATTGAAACACTGTAAAGATACTTTTGCCAATAAAAAGTAAAAGTGGTCATGCATTCTTATTAAGAACTGAGAGATCATATTTATCAGAGAAGAAATAACAAACAGTTCTATTAATGTTCTAATAGTTTGATTTCTAAACAGAATAAGTCGATTAGCACCTAAGTCAAAACACATATTTTATCAGAAAAAAATTTGGAGCAAAAGAAAATTTACATTATGAAAATTAGAACAACATTATGAAACTGGAAGTCTAAAAATAATTCCTAGGAAGGGGTTATCTTTCTCATTAAGTGTTTCTATAGATCATTATTGGCAATAATAATAATAATATCAAAAGTTTAACAAATTATAAGTGGCATTCTCTCTTTTGAATTCCAGAAGAATCACAATAAATCCTTGAACATATATCTAGGAATTTTCCAATTACTATACAAAAAGTATCATGTCAATTATTACATTCTAAATTATTTGTTGTTTTAGGGTTTCATAGCCCTTCAGTTTAGCCATCCGTTGAATCTTTAGTATGTGCCAGAATCTTGGACACAGAGATCAAGAAGCATACCAGGTTATAGGACAGATAGACACATGTAAGCACATGGTTATAAGATTACATATGTGAACCAATCAGTACATTTTGCAGATTCAAAGGCACTAGAGAGGATGGAAAATATTCAGCATGTCAGCAGAATCTTGCCAGAGGGAGTTCTGTTAAAATTGTTTAATAGGCAGTCAAAAATGTAAGAAAGAGAATCCCAAGAATACTCTTTTTCTCCCACAGATCTTTAGGGAATGTAATATACTAAAGATGCAAAGGTACGCATATTGATAGAAAGTAAAGTACACGTGGTGGTAACTGGGGCTGGAGAGAGGGGCAGGGACCTGTCCTGAGGGGACTTACATGCCTAGTGGAAGAGGTTCATGTGATTCTGAAAATGAGGAGACCCTGGATGACTTCTGCTGCAGGATCATTATCCTGATGGCAGCCTGAAGTCCAAACGCAGTGAGGCCAGTGAAGAGGCCTACAGGACTGGCAGGCACGGAAACAGGAACAGGGCCCCCTGTAGCACCTATTCTGAATGGGAGCTTACAAGGGGGATGTAGGGCAGACAACCAGACCTTAATCAAAGTGAGAGAGCTATTCTAAAGGTAAAGTCTGCAGGGCAACATGGTCCTGTATTCAGGGAGCTCTAGTTGGAGAGGTAAGGGATGAGGTAGACCCCTGTGCTGGGGCTGAGAACCAGCAACCTCTAGCCAGGCCTGCCTTTTCAGACAGGCCAATGAGCTACTTCACCTAATTCTCCAGGATGGAAGTCTTAGCTGCCTCCATTTCCCAGACTCTCTTGCAGCTACATACAGTCATGTGACTAAGTTCTAGATCACAAAAAATAAGTGGAAGTACCCTAAGGGACTTCCAGGAAGTCTCTGGGATGTCCTTTATACTCTGCTAGAAACACAGAGGTAATGGCTGAGCTCAAGCATCCATTGTGGAGCCATGAGACTGCTGGTCAACCCTAGTGACCATCAGCGAGCTGGAGGGACCTGGCTTCCATGCTGTGGAGCCAGCACCATGTCTAGACCACTGGCCCCTGTACCTGATTAGTGTGACAGAGAAATAATCTTGAAAAAAAAAAAAAGAGTATGAGAATGTCCAGTCAAAAGATAAAAACATCTGAAGAGACATGGTTTGTGATTCTATGAATGAAAAATGCTAACAAACTAAGCCCCGACTTCCCTTTGGACCTTCACTGTCAGCATTCATGAGTGTTACATATACAAAGACTTAGAGATTATGAAAAATAATCTCAAGCAGGGAACATGCAGATAGAGGATTTAGAGGATTGATAAGAACTTCTCATCCGACTTCCTCGCCTTTATTACCACATAACAAGCCATTCTCATCCCACCTCTCTGTCTCTGTGTTCCCTGAGGTTTTATTCCCTTCTCTTCTCTCCAGTCTCACAGTTCCTCAAGTGACCTCTTCTTCTTCATTTTCTCTTTTCTTCTGCTACATTTTTTTTCTTTCTATGCTCTCCTCTTCCCTCTCCTCTAGCTGAGAACTAATGATGAATAAAACAACAGAAAAAAATGACAAATGTTTTAAAGGCCAACCAAAGCCTCCAGCCCAGGATAACTGTTCACTGCACACAGCATACATTGCAGGGTCTGAGGAGAGCTATAGGGGAAACAAACAAACAAACAAAAAAAACAAAAAAAAAACATGGGGCACAATCCCTACCAGCAAGGACTTAATGAGAATAGAGGGTAGAAAGCTGACATCTACATAATCTTTCTTAAAAGGAAATGCCTTGAGATTGTCTTTGCTTTAGCAACAACCCACTGAAGTATCACGGGCATGAGGTTCCTGAGTAGATGTAACCTGGTTTTTGTTTGATCCTCAGATTAGGGTCGCCAGAAGCTTGTTCACAGCTGTTCTGTCAGGTTTCGGTTGATTGGGGAATGAGATTCACAGAATCATTCACTTGGAGCAGAAGAACTGGAGAACCTCAGATAAGGGTGGGAAATACTGTCTAGTTAATGGTAGCCATGTGAAGGAAAAGCACAAAAAAGGGAACCAAATGTATTAATCAAGAAGTGCTCACAGGGTTCTTACAAGCTCAGGAAAGGCATGTATTGTTTCTCCTTCTATAGATGAGCTAGTAAGATTAATGTGAATAAAGAGGATGAAAAAAGATGGGGATTTAAGCTATAGGGAATACAGTTTTAAATATTGTGATGAGTTTTAATTATGTTTAAAGAATGCTTATCCCAAACAGGTGTTTTAGACCATGATAGGAAGGATGTTATCATATTATCAGAATACCTTTTTAAATTTTAAATGAATCATATTCTAATTGGTAATTTGACCTAGTTTCCCAGTTTCCATTTCTCTGATACCATATTGGGCGCGCGCGCGCGCACACACGCATGCACAGTTCCTCTGGCATCAAATGCTCTGAAAAGCTAAAATTCACAAAAAGCTGAGCAGAGAATTTTACTACCTACAATGGGCTCTCCAGTTTCATACTGATACAGTTTTTTTGTAACAGCTTCTACTTTTCTGGAACGAGGGAAAACTCTCAGCTGGGAAGATTCCTTTGACAATGACCCTCTTAAGAAAGAATGATTGTGTGGGGATTGGGAAAGTGATGTGGTTAGAAGATGAACAGGGATCCTCTCTTTGTATGTGTGCTTCTCTCCAAGGAAGGTAGAGTGACTAGGGCCAGACTCTAGTTAACTGTTTCTATGCTATTCTTTCATTGATTATTTATTGGATGAGGGGAGTAGGACCAAAAAAATTATTTCCTTGCTTTTTTTGTAATAGTTGTCTGCCCTGAAGCTGATGTATTTCCTGTTTTGAAAGAATAAAATCCTATTTTGTATCACTTGGAGCAACATGAACCTATTACTTATGATGTCTTTGGCCCATTAAAAAAATGAATTTTTATATTGGGAATGGCTAATTTAGAAACAGTGTTGAAAAATAATTCTGTTTGAAAAATCCAGAATACCAGGGACTGGGTGGCTTAAACAATAAACGTGTGTTTCTTACAATTGCAGAAGCGGGAAGGCCAGATCAGGATGCCAGCATGGTCAGATTCTCACTGAGGGCTCTGGTTCTGGTTCACAGACTGCTGCCTTCTTGCTGTGTCCTCACATGGTGGGGGACGGGGGAGTCACCTCTGACCACCTCCTCCTCTTATAAGGGGACTAAACCCATCATGGGGGTGTGTACATTCAAAGACTTCACCTCCCAATAAACCCCAGTGGGGGTTAGAGCTTCAACATATGGATTCTGGAGGGAACAAAACAGTCAGTCCAGAGCACCAGCCCCAATGTGCTAGAAGCCAGCAGGAGGCCCAGACAATGTGACTACAAACAACAACAACACAAACAAAAAACACTCCACACAATTTCCAGCGCATTGAAGGGGAATCTTCACCTTAATTGGTCTGTTTGCTTGCGCGTGCGCACTCTCTCTCTCTCCCAACCTTTCTTCTTTACTCCTTCTTCTATGCCCACCAGTCTTTATCTTGTAAATTTCAAAGAATGATCACCACGCAAGGATCCAAAGTAATGTAAACACCATTGCAATGTATGCGGTGCTAGACGTCCTCACACTGCTTGTTAACTGCTTTGCCTACTTTAAAGGAAGATTTCAGTAACCGCTAAAGGTTTCAAAATGTTCTCTTGACCTAAGACAAGACTACCCTTCCTCATTCCAGTGTCCATTCTAGTGTCCACTTTGTAATTCTGCCTCTTGTAAATGTAAATTAAGGAACCTCTGTACAATATCCTTTTTATTTTTAGCCCGTGAAAGAAGTATGGCATAATTCTGATTCATTTTTCATGTCATATATTTAATATTAATCTCTCATGATTTCATACTTCCCTGTTTTCTCCACATTATTTATTTTGCCTAAAGTTTATAGAACCTGCTCTGATCATTTTTTAAGGGAATACTTTTCTAAAAATCATAAATCCATAAAATCTTGCTGGAATATTAGGTTTCTGCCTACTATATTATAAGCAGTTGGTGGATTAAATAGCTATTTATCTGTGCTCTAGACACTTAAAACTTGTCAAAACTTAGATTTTATTAATAAAACATTCTAATTGTTTTTAAAGTTATGTATAAGTTGCATAATTATATTGCCAAAGATAAGAAAATGAGTGGTTTATATACAAAGCTTGGCATGTAGACAAGGTAGAGTCACATTGAACTGTCCTTTATTTTTTTAAGATTTTATTTATTTATTTTAGACAGTGGGGAAGGGAGGGAGAAAGAGAGGGAGAGAAACATCAATGTGCACTTGCCTCTTGCACGCCTCCTACTGGGGACCTGACCTGGCCTGCAACCCAGGCCTGTGCCCGGACTGTGAATGGAACCAGCAACCCTTTGGTTCCCAGGCCAGAGCTCAATCCACTGATCCACACCACCCAGGGCTGTCCTTGGTTTTTTCGATGTGGCAGCAAAAATATAACTTTCACCTATAAATTTGTTGCTGCACACATGCATTGGCATGCACGTGTCACCAGTGGTCACCAATTTGCCCCACTTTACTTGGAACATCTGTGGTCCTCCTTGATTTATAAGACAGCAGCACACATCATATCACAGCATTTCCCCACTTAACCCTCCAGTGTCTCCCATCACATTTACCCTCTTTGTGTGGCCCTCAAAGTCCTGCCTGAAAATCCCCTTCGCTGACCTCATGATCCTGTCTCTCCAGGGGCCTTTGTTCATAGCACCCACTTCACTGATGGTGCGCTAATGACACTCCTCCAGCATAAGAAGCTCTAGTTCACAGAATACTGAATTCTTGTTTGAAACTAAAATATAAATTCCCTAAGGTCTTGGACCTCATTGTACTATGTCCGACATTCAGAATGGTTCTGGATATTGGGCATTTCATAAATATTTGTTGGATGACTTGACTGAGCAAAGATGGTTCACTGCTTAACTCACCTTTTCATTCATGCATTCATTCACCAAACAGATGACAGATATTTATTGAGTGCCTTATTTAGTCCCTACCACTGTGAAGTCACTAAAAGACACATGACATTTGTATGCTAAGAGTGTATATTTGTTTTTAGTACACTGTTTGCTAACTGCAAAATACTGTGCATATCAGTTTTTTTATTTCTGAATAACAAATTACCACAAAGCTAGCAACTTAAAAGAACCCACTGCCTCACAGGTCTGTAGGTTTGAAGTTCAGTGAGCTCTACTGGGTTCTCTGCTTAGAGTCTCACAAGGTGGAAACCAAGCTGCTGGTCAGCTGGTCTCCTAACTGGAGGCTCTGGAGAAGAATCTACTCCATAGCCCATTCAGGTTGTTGGACAAATCCATTTTCGTGTGGTTGTATGATCAAGGTCCCTGTCTCCTCACTACTCATCAGCCAGGGGCTGCTCTCAGCTCCTGCAGGCTGTCTGCATCCCCTGGCTCAGCATCCTTCCAAGTCAAAGTCAGCTTCCAGAGTCCAGACTTCTTTTTCTGCTGCCAAAGAAAATAACCTGCTTTTCAAGGGCACATGTTACTTGATTATACCTACCTGAATAATCTCCTTTTTGTCATTTTATACAGTCATAGGAATGTTACCTCATCATATTTGTAGATGCTATCCACACTCAAAGGGGGGTGCACTTAATATAAGAGCAAATTTCATAGAGGGGTTACGCATAGAGCTCTGCCTATTACACAGAGGGTGTGATGCATTCGTTTCCCAACATAATGCATTTAATCTAATCAACCCAAACACCCAGACACAAGGATAAACTTGAATGTCACTTGTGTTCAGGTCTTTCAGAGATTCATTCACTGACAAGCATTTTGGCTTGTTTGCTTGTATTTTAAAGTGTGGCAGTTATTCTGTGCTCTTGTTCTCTTTTTTTTTTTTTTTTTTTAGTATTTCGTCCTTGTTTGTATGTTTGGACATTAATTTTATTACTTTAGAACATGAACCACAGTATTTTTAAACATTTTCAAAACTTCACTGGCCAGTGTGGCTCAGTTGGTTAGAGCCTTGTCCTATAAACCAAGAGGTTGCGGGTTCAATTTCCAGTCAGGGCACATGCCTGGGTTGCAGGTTCTGTCCCCCGTTGGGGAGCGTATGAGAGGCAACCAATCAATGTTTCTCTCTCGCATTGAAGTTCCTTTCCCTCTCTCTCTTCCTTCCTTCCCCTCTCCCTAAAATCAATGAGCATGTCTTTAGGTGAGGATTAAATAGATAGATAGATAGATAGATAGATAGATAGATAGATAGATAGATAGATAGATATTTTCAAAACTATTTGCCGTATTTTAGAGATGAAGCTCGAACGTAGGTCATGATCAAAAAGAAGGAATGGCCCAGGCTGGTGTAGCTCAGTGGATTGAGCATGGGCCTGTGAACCAAAGGATCGCGGTTCGATTTCCAGCCAGGGCACATACCTGGGTTGCAGACCAGTTCCTGGCAAGGGACGCATGAGAGGCAACTATACATTGATATTTCTCTCCCTCTCTCCCTCTCTCTTTCCCTTCCCTTCTAAAGATAAATAAATAAAATGTTTGGTTTTTTTTTTTAAAAAGAAGGAATGATGACTGTGGCCAAGGCCATGTGTGGCATCTTGGCACATAAATATATAAACGTGTAATATGCTTATACATACTTGTTTTTTTCATGTTGCTTTCTGACTTATTTTTTGTCCCTCTAACAAGATGCCTTGGTAATCTTTCCATTTATGTATTTAGTTTTTATTGCTGCATAGCAAGCTACCACAAGCCTAAAAGCTTTAAAAAAAGCACCCATTTATTATCTGCAGTTCTGCAGGTCAGAAGTGAGGCATAATGTGACTGACTGGATCCTCACAGTTTTGGATAATCAAAGGGTCAGCGGAGCTGCCTTTCTCTCTGGAGGCTTTGGGAAGAATCTGCTTTCAAGCTCAGGCAGATTGTCAGCAGAATGCCATTCCTTTTGGTTGCCTTGCCACTTTGGCCTGCTCCATCTTCAAACCTAAAATGGTACTTCAAATCCTTTTCGTACATGGGAGTCTCTTTGACTGACTCATCTGCCTTCCTCTTCTGCTTTTAAAGGCTCATGCATTTACATTGGGCCCATCTGGATAATCCAGGATAATCTCTGTATTTTAAGGTCAAAGGGATTAGTAACTAACTACATCTGCATAGTCCCTTTGGCCACGTTCCATAGCATTTTCACAGTCTCAGGGATTGTACAGGAACCAAAGTAATTAAAACTCCCAGTCTAGGCTTAACAACGCTGCCAGGCACCTTTCTTATTGGCCTTTCTTCTGGAAAAGGGCCTTTCTTCTGGAAAAGGCCTTTAGGATTCTGGGTATTTTCCATTTCAGGCTGTACAAAAATCCATTAATTGAAGCAGTCTTGTAGGATTTTGATAATTTTCCTCACCCTCTCTTTAAACCAAAGCAGATGAAACATTTCGTTTCTATGACTCCCTTGACCATTTCATAGAGAACTTCTGGAACCTAATCTAAGGTTCCACCTGTTCCTTCATTCACCTGTAATAAATTCTGAATCTAACTACATATATTTGTTTTCATTTTTATATTTTTCTATTTCTGAGAGATATAAGTTCAAATT
Organism: Anoura caudifer; assembly: GCA_004027475.1. NCBI lineage: Eukaryota > Metazoa > Chordata > Mammalia > Chiroptera > Phyllostomidae > Anoura > Anoura caudifer. The sequence continues at coordinate 210,638 of PVKU01001684.1, read as the reverse complement.
TTCAACAAATCTACTTTCTTCCTGTGACTCCCATCCCATAGCATTTCCTACCGTTGGTGCGTTATGGTTAGTTGTACATGGGCCTGTCTCCTGAAGTGGGCATGTTGTCTCTTGGAATAATGACTTACTCATCTACATCTGTCACTCTTTTCATCTGCCCTCTACCCCCCTCGCACACACTCCATGTGCCCTTCCCTATTCGTAGCACCCAACAGGTACAATGTATACTCATTGACTTGAATCTATTTATGAATTTTATTTAGGATCCCAGTGTTTTAAATGCTAGGAATAATTTTGGAACTGGCTTTGTATTCATGGTGTCTAAAACACAATAGAACTTCAAGTACGTTTAATAATTCAAGAGGCTGTTAAATCACATTACTTTTTAAAATCACATTACTTTTAAAAATGATGATGCTAACGCATCTCTGCAGGAAAGTATTTTTCAAGGAGCAGATGATTTTTAAATCTAAATAAATATACAGGGCATATTTATCTATGTTAGGGAAAAGATATCTAATTTCATAGAACTTGACATGGTGACAGATACATGGGAAAATCCACATTGAAAAATGTAATCTCTCACATATATACATTGCATTCTAATCTTGGTTTCCACTTCTCAAAATTTAACCAGAATCACTTACACTTCCATGAATAATATGCTGATTGTACCATAGGTTCTGACCATCAGTGTGATTTATCCTTTGAAACGTTCCCTTGAATGTCAGAACTGATCCCAAACCACAGTATGTAACTTTTAAATTATCTTCTCATGCCTTTGAAACCACTGTTACAGAAACTTAGCCACACTGAAGGCTTATTGGCTCTGGATCCTGCAGAATTCTAGAAATGCAATCTTATTTTACATTCATATCGCTGAAGGTGAGCCTCATTACACACTGATTCACAATGTTCATTCCTTCTGCTCATTTATGTAATGGGCTGTTTGGTAAAGGGGCTAAATGCTTATGCTCTATTTTGCTAGAAATCTGAAAGAAAATACTGTCTTAAAAGGAATATACAATTGGACTAAATGTGATTAAAACCTAACAACTATCTCAGTAATTATTATAATACCACCCATTACTACCATGTGTTATTAAACACTTACTGTGGACCAAACTTTAAAAGATTTAGGTTCATTATTTCATATAACCTTCATGCCTATAAGGTTATGGGTGTCATTATACTCATTTCACAAATGAGGAAACTGAGGCTCAGAAAGGTGAGGTGACTTTCCCCAGATCACACAGCTGGTCCATGGTAGAATCAGGATTAGAATGCACAATAAAAAATGACTGCAGAGTTTATGCTCTTAATCCCTCTGCTGTCTGCCTTACTCTACTGTGCCCTGCTGTAGGCTATGTTGGGCTCAAGCCATACACAGATGAGCAGACCTAAGCACCAACTGCAGGAGATTTGAGAGCTCACACTGAAACAGGACACATGAGATGCGTCCATTCGAAAGATCACACATAACAGGCACAGAATCACACATTTTTTAAAGACACAGGTGTGTTGCAGCAGGTGTGCTGCAGCAGGTGTGCCTGTTTCTCTCTGCTTTTCTACTCCTACACTCGGTTCTTGAACACTATTTATGGGGCAGAACAAAATAGAATCACTTTACGTGCTAGATTTAAAAATTCATCTCAGGTAAATTAAGAATGTGTATAGATGCACTTTCCATTCTTTTTAGGATGAGAGTAGGTGGGAATAATAATAGCTCCACAGGTGTATCTCTTGCAGGTGCAATCAGCTCTGCATCTTTGTCAATAACCAGATTAATGGTAGCTTCAAACGTTGAACATGCCTATTGGGATACAATAGTAAGAAACTGGGTAGAAGACTTAATTCAATTCTTTGTAACCAAATTCAACTTCCATTCAGTTATTGTGCCTCTTCACAAGCAGGGACATCAAAAATGTAGCACTACATTCAAAGGCTGATTGTTCAGACCGACCTTCACTGGCATGCACAGCTCCAGAGTCTGCTGAGGACCAGGCTGACTCTGAACAGCAGCTCCCTGTGCTTTCACCTACCAGCTCCTCCTCCAACATTTTGTAGAACAGATCTTTTTTTCCCCACAAAGTTAAGTACAGCAACATATAGAGAAATGTAGAGAGCACAGCTTGGAAGAATTTGGGGCTTCATTCATTCATCCAACTTTCTTTAAGTAACAGAAAGGATGATAAATACAGACTAAAAGGAATTAACATGGTTTGTTGTGACGGTATAACCATGAAAGAAAACATTGATAAAATGGATTTCTTTAAAGTTTAAAACTTCTGCTTCATGAAAGACAATGTCAAGATAATTTTAATACAAGCCATAGACTGGGAAAAATATTTGCAAAAGACACATCTGATAAACAACTATTGTCTAAAATATACGAAATCTGTTAAAACTCCACAATAAGAAAACATACAACTGTACTTAAAAATGGGCCAAAGATCTTAATAGATATCTCACCAGAGAAGCTGTACATATGGAAAATAAGTATATGAAAAGATGCTCCACATCATAGGTCATCGGGGAAATGCAAACCAAAGTAACATCGAGATACCACTACACAACTGTTAGAAAGGCCCAAATCCAGACCACTGCTGGTTAGGATGTAAAGCAACAAGACTCTTCATGTATTGCAAAATGATTCAGCTACTTTAGAAGACAGTTTGGCAATTTCTTACAAAACTAAATATACTCTTAACCGTAAGATCCAGCAGGAGTTAAAAACATGTTCGCACAAAACCCTGCACATGAATGTTTATAGCAGGTTTAAATATTACTGTCAAAGCTTGAAAGTAATCAAAATGTCCTTCAGCAGGTGAGTAGATAGATAAACTGGGGCACATCCAGACAATGGAATGTTATTAACCACCAAAAAGAAATGAGCCATCAAGCCACGAGAAGGCACAGAGGAACCTTACATGCATATTGCTAAGTGAAAGAAACCAATCCAGAAGTGTCACACAGTGTGTCATTCCCACTGTATGACATTCTGGAAAAGCAAAGGTGTGGAGACAATAAAAAGAGCAGTGCATGCCAGAGGTTGGGGTGGGGCAGGAGGGATGAATAAATGCAACGTAGTAGATTTTTAGGGCGGTGAAATATTCTATATGATACCATAATGGTGGACACATGCCCTTATACATTTTCCCAAAGCCATAGAATGCACAGCACCAAGCGTGAACTGTAATGTACACTGTGGCCTTTGAGCCGTCACGGTGTGTCGGTGTAGGTTCATCCACCGTAACACGTGCAGCGCTCTGGTAGGCGAGGTTGATCGTGGGGAGACTCTGCATGTGGGAGGGGCAGGGAGTCTATGAGAACTCTCTACACCCTCCCCTCAATTTTGCTGTGAACCTAAACCTATTCTAAAAAAATAAAATCCTTTTAAAAAGTACTCTGAGTCTTCTTTTAAAACACAGGTGGCAAACACATGGCCCACAGGCCGAAATTGGCCCTCCACCTTGTTTTATCCGGCCTGGCACCTTGTTTCTAACCAGCGGCAGCGCCAAGCTCTCACTTAACTGTTAAGAAGTGGTTACATTTATACAGTCCTAAAATTACATTCAGCCCTTTGAAGGCAACTGTGAGGCCGTTGTGGCCCCCGGTGAAAATGAGTTTGATGCCCCTGCTTTGAAAGATGAATCTAATCTTTTCTGTTCTGGCTTTATATAGTATATATTGTTAATCTGACATGGATTCACCGTACTTGATATTCAGTTATTGATGTGTAAAGACAGACCGAAACCAAATATCTACCCTACAACATCCTTGTTTCCAGATTGAGATTTTTCTCATTTTAGGGACACAAGAAAGTGTTAGTTGAGGGCTACAGTATAATTTTCAGCATGTCAAAATGCTTTATGACAGTCACATATGTGCCTTTGAGAATGGTGCAGTAGTTAATGGAAATTCCAACCTTATTTGGCTTGGCTTACATTGGTCATTTTAGGGCGGTAACCCTGTCTCTCTCACTAGTGATAAAGCTCTGGCTAGCAACAAGAGAATACAGGCATTCTATGGGCCATGGGTATATGTGTCTGATTAACAAGAAGGATATTGGCCAGGTTATTATTACTTATTAAATGTTGTGTTATAAACACACTTTTTTTCTGACTATGGCATTTACCACATGAATATTAACAAAAGGGATCCTTGGGAGTAAAAACTGTAACTGTTAAATGACCTATTAAAATTATCCCAAATCAAGCCAGGCAAAACCATCCCTTCTGTATCCCAGAAAGCAGCGTACCGTAGCTCAAGGGGATGCAGCAAAAGCTGTTCTTTTCCTTTAATGGGAGAAGAGGCAGAGTTAACAGGTGACTCCAAATTCTCTCACTGATGTTTCTCTTATATTATATTTCCTTTTTCTCAAAAGAGGCATCTCCAATATCAGCGTTTCCTCCTATGTGGAAGAAGCCTAGTAATAGTATAGTTGCTGTCCAGAACGTTTTAAGAATGATTACAGGATTTTCTTTCACTCTTAACATCAAACCTTGGAAAATGATTTGCTGAGCAAGTAAGAATTAAAAGCTTAGTTTGCTCAGATATTGTGAAAAGTTTAGTGGCTATGATGTGCTGTCTCTGATCACCATAAACTTCTCCATTCTTCCCCGGTCTGGAGGCTAAGAGCACACAGTCCAGTCCAAACCGTGTGGGTCCAAACCCACAGACGCTGCTAACAGATGCTGCTAACTGTGTGAACTTGAGCGCGTTGTTTAACTTTGTTGTTCTTTTTTAGTAAAATGGAGATAATAGAGTTATATGTATTAATACAACATTGAATATATAGAGTTAATATGATACATATAGGATAAAATAGGATTAATATATTTGGTGAATCACTTAGAACAGTGCCTGTCACGTAGTGAGTGCTATACAAAATTATTAAATAAAATATTTAAATATGAGTTTTGGCCATTGCACTGTTATGTTAGTGGCCTTTCCTTTAGAGACGTTGGGCTTGGGGCTCCTGCTCTAAATAATCTCCTAAGGTCTGGGCTGGTTCTAGGGTCCTTCTAGTGATCCTTCCAAGAGGGCTTGAAAAGTTTTTGTCTGTAAAGCATTTGATTATCTGTATTTATTATAATACTCTAATATAGACACTTGGTATTTTTTAAACTACATATAAGTTGAGGCCACTTAAGGCTTAGATGTAACTAACATATCAAAGCCTTCCAGGTTTTAATAAAGTTGTATTTTATTATCTTGAAATGACATACCACAGAACATAATAGATCATTTGATCATTTTTATCTGTAAGGATCAAGAAACTTTATGATTGTCATAGAACAGTGATTTTCAACCTATTTCATGGCATTGCCACAAACTAATTACTAAAATTCTTCATCACACCAAAAAGTATATTATAATTTTTGGTGCTCTGAGAAAAAATAAGTATAATTTTGATTGGTTTACCAAAAAAAGATAGTAATTACCTAACTCTTTTTGTTCCAAAGTGACTTTTTTAAAAATCAGATGCCTATACTTGTATGTAAAGACTTCTGATGCCAAGAATTAACCAATCAGACACAAAGTTACTATGAGATATGACCAATAAGATGCATGTCTTGTTATATGAGCAATGTAATTATGGTTCAAAGCAGGGCATTCCCAGCAAAGGGCTAGTGTTGTGCTGGCTATTGTCATTTTTTTATTTGACAAACTAAGGGGAAAGTTTCCGGTGCCCCTGCCTAAATAGTCGAATGTTGCATGTTTTCAAGTTTCTTGCAGTGCACTGGTTGAAAATCACTGTCATAGAGTATAGAGGGTCTCTGAACAACCAACATATATAGACAAAATTTATTTATTTTATAATTTTTTGAAGCATCACTCAAGTATTTTAATTACTAAATGAATTACTGCTACTGATACCTGAAACTTAGTAACCTTCAATACAATTTGTCATATAAATTCTTGAAACATTGCTTTAGTGATACATTTGTATAATTCTTATAACTTTTATATATTTAGAATTTTTTCATTTGGTGAGTTTTCATTTTGCTTCAATGAGTCTTAAAAGATTTATTTCATAAATTTTGTAAATGTTATATAAATAGTAGAATATAATCAATGAGTACTTCATCTTTACTCAGGAGAAAATATTTTACTATAAAGTTAAAATATTGATTCATCTATTTTATAGATTTAAGAATTATCAAGAGGATTATCTCTAAACCAAGTACTATTAGCCAACTTAAATATGATTTTTATCCTTTATATCCCCACTTTGAGCCCATTTCACATCTGGCACTACTCTCAGACATTCCCATGGATCCACAAAAAAGGAAGAAATTCTTTCTAACAAAGGAGCAGGCCAAAATTATTTTTTCTTCACTATAGGAAACCTCAGAAACTTATAAACAAATACAGATGAAACTTTGATCAGTACTGAATCACGTGTAGTCTACGGCCATACCACCCTGAATGCATCTGATCTTATCTGAATTGAGTGTAGAGTTTGATCAATATTGAACTAAGTTTAGGGTTTCTCCAACCGTCATTCATTCTTTCTCTAACAGCTTTAACGGCATTTATTGGTACACCAGTAGCAGTAATAGGTTCAAAATGGTCTGAAATACTGAGGATAATTCTAATTTTAGGTATCAATTAAAATATTACTTAGAAAACATTTAAGTAATATTTGCAATGCCTATTTCTGGTCAAGATAGAGTAAAAGGAAACTAACTTACACTTTTCCTTGAAACCAACAAAAACAGGCAAAAAGTATGGAACATGGTTTTTAGACATTGGACATCTGGCAGCCCAGGACAGTGATCCCTGCAAATGAATTGCAAACAACAGGGGCCTTACAATTGCTTGAAGAGAGTTTCAAGGCTGCCATATAGGAAGGGAGAAACCAAGAGAAAAGCAGCAGTCAAACTCAGATGAGAAGGCAGAATAAAAAGTCAGAGGCCAAGGAGGCCAGAATTCATGGAACAGCGTACCAGAGAGGAAGAGCTGCACTGAGCAAGATCTCTGGAAACCAGGAATGCCCTACCCCCACAATCCCCTGCCCATGGTCTTCAGCTGACTGCTGACCAGAACATGCATGTGAGAGAGGGAAACATGCATGAAAGGCCAAGGAAAGAACCATGGATTAGAAGTAACAATGCTTGCAGCTCATACAGAGTTTGTGTTTCCAATAGACAAAGTGGACAAACTAATAAAGTTTAAAGCAAATCTCAAAAGGATCAAACTATTTTCAAATAGTGTAACTTAACTGCAACAGAATACATTTAAAGAAGATCACAGATACATCTGTATTTGTCCAGCACTCAATAGGATAAAATTGCAGTCTACTACCCAGTCACAAGTTATGAGAAATGAATGTGAAGCACATCCAGAGTGAGACTGGAGCGAAGCAGGAAAAAAAACAGTCAATACAAACTGACTTAGGAATGACAGAAATGAAATAAATAGTATATAGAGATATTGAAACAGTTGTTATAAGTGCATTCCATATATTCAAGAGAGGAAAGATTGAAGATGTTTAATAGACCCGTGGAGATATATAAAAAAGATTGAAATCAAATATCTAGAGACGAAAACTGCAGGATCTGAGATGAAAAATATACTGAATGGAATTAACACCAGATTAGACATTTCAGAAATTTAAAAAAGTGAACTTGAAGACAGGGCATTAAAAGACAAAAACAATACAAGGTAAAAAATAAACAAAAAGAGGCTAAAAAAATAAGAACATCAGTAAGCTATGGATATAAAAAATATTTATACTTATATATTACATATATGTAAAATTGGAATAATTGGAAATGATGGGAGATCATATTATATTTGAAGAAATAATATGCACAATTTTCCAAATATGATGAAACTTATAAAGTCACACAGTCAAGAATCTTAACAAATCTTAAACACAAGGAACATGAAGAAAATGATACCAAGATACATCATATTCAATCTTCTTTACTAAAGATAAATAAAATAACATACAAACAGAGGGAAAAGACACTGTATCAGAAGACAAAGATAAGGATGATATTAAATTTTTCATAAAAAAATAATGCAAGAAACAATAGGATAACATCATCAAAGTATTGTAAAGAGAAAAAATGGAGCCAGCTGATATTCTAAACTCAATGAAAATGACTCTCAAAAATGAAGGGAAAATAAAGACTGTTAGTCATACATGACATAATAGAATTCATCACTAGCAGACCTACACTACTAAAGTAAATTTGGTTTTGTAGAGCAGAATGGAACCAATCAATTTATATTGTATTTCAGTTCCAAACCCATATCCAAGGGCAGCTGTTGATATTGCCTTAAACAAAGAGCAGGATGAGTTGAGTTCACCAAGTTTCTTGAACACACAGCCATACAAGTTTACCAACTTGGATGGACATAGGAAATCTGTTCTAATACAAAGATCTTAGGAGCTGGCTCCTGGCCTTGCTCAGGTAGTTTCACCATTTTATTTATTTGGTTATCTCGACTCCATAATGTCTGGAGTCTTTGCCGGAGCTTGACGACTGGAGGCAGGAGTCATTTAGAGGTGTCTTCACTCACATGCCTGGCAGTTGATGATGTCTGTTACAGGGGACGTCAGCAGAAGCTGTCAACTGGAACAGCTAGACTTAGCTCTTCCATGCTGCCCAATTTGCTGACAGCATCATGACCGCAGGATAGTCAGGTGTTTCACATGGCAGCTAAGGGACAGAAAAATGAGTGCTAGCAGACAAGGTGGAAGCTGCACTAACCTAACCTCAGAAGTCACACACTGTCACTTCCACTGCATTCTATTGCTTACCAACAAGTGACAGACCAGACTCAAGGGGAGGAGAATTAGAATCAATCTCTAGATGTGGACTGGCAATATTTTCTGGAAGAGCATTTGGAATGAGTAATATTGTTGCAAGAATCATTAGAAAATACCGTGTGGCACATGAGAGATTATTATTATCCAGGAGTCAAGTAGGAATGTGTATGGCATGACAGAGGAATAGTAGGAAAAGCTATGTGGCTAGTGCATGGGAAGAATTGTCCCAGGATGTTGCATAGCCAGAAACTGGGGACAAATTTTGAAGGACTTTTAATTTTTATACTGAGGAGATTAGACTTCAATTATTAGGCTATGAGGAGCCCTTAAAGGTGAATTGTTTTTGTTTTTAAACTAGAGGATTGACATGAGTTAATATGTGTTTTAGAAAGACGACCTAGGTGTGGGGATGTATGGAGATGGATAGGAGACAATTGGTAGTTGTTCCCACAGAGGATATGAAGGACTGTACTGAGCAGTTACCATGTAAATAAAACAGTAGATATGAGATGTATTTTGGAGGTGGAATTTTGACTGGCCAAGCCTAGTGAGAGAAGGGGAGGCATCAAAGATAACTCTGAAATAATGAGAATGCCTAACAGGCCCCAGAGCTTGGCTGCTTTGCCCAGTGTAGATTTCTCCAGCTTTGGAATGCTCTACAGCTCAAGATCCCGCAGCCAGGCAGTCCTAGCCACACGTGTCAATCTGGTCACTGGAGATACTTACCTACTGTTTTTCTCCTATATTTTATTGACAGTTCTGAAGGCATCTTGGAACTCAAGAGTAAAGACAAAAGTAGCGGCAGGTCTCCAAAGCAGATACAACCCAAAAGCAGAATGTTCACTATGAAGTTCTTACTTAAATTGATGTATATTGGTTCTAAATGTTCTGAGGAGTGGAGAAGAGCTCATTCATGTGGTTTAATTCTTCTTCCCAATAGGAGAACTGTGGTCAGAATACTGCTTTCTTTTTTTAATGACTGGTTCTTCTTTGTCCTGCTAGATTTTTAAAGACATTCAAACTTCCTCCTACTAACTCCTGGGACATTATCAATTAACCACACACAGCCCATCGAACACAGCATAGCTGTAATTAAACTAAATTACTATGCAGTAGCTTTCATTACACAATGACACAGTTTTTGTTAGGACCATAGAGAGAGTTTAATTACATGTCTAGACACCCCTGAATTCAGAGCATCAGTATTATCTTTGTCTGTTTAAAGCAGACTTTGAGCTCTGGGTGATTGCATATTTTTGAAAGACCAAATGGTAAGATATGTTTGGGTTGTTTTTTTTTTAATTCCATATTTTAATGCATACTTGATTTAAGAGCCATTTCTACATCTGTGGATATAAATGTTTTCCAAGAAAAATATACAGATTTTCCTTCTGTCATATTTCACATACTCTTTACTTGTATCAAAAAACTTTCCTTAGTACATCCCAAATATCTACTCTTAACTTATAAAAATATAAAGTATGGACTGTAGTGTGAAACACAGTCATCTCTCATAGTGTTTCTTCCACTGTCTTCATCCTTACGAAGAAGTGCATCCCTTTGGCTGAGGATGGAGTGCTTTCTGCATTCACCCTCAATCCTGCCCACTCAGCTTCTCCACACAGAAGAGAGTTCAGCCTGTCTGTAGACTGTGGACTCTGCTGGACCAGAGCACGCAGATTAAGAAACTCCCTTTGATTTTCTTGTATTCCAACCTGATTTCCTCTTTCTCATTATAAAAATGTTTGCTTGTCTTTTTCTCTATAACTGCAGATAATTTTTGGACCTTATTTCAAACTATGCATTATCTCCTATATACGGCCACCATTTGATTGGTCAAGACTTTTAAAATATGTTTTAAAAATCTTTATTGTAAATTTTTTCCATATCATTTAGTTCCCTTACACCCCCTCCCCACTGCAATTGCAACACTGTTGTCCATGTCTTTGAGTCTTTTTTCCTTTTTGCTCAATCCCTCCACCCCCTCATCCCCCCACCACTAGCTGTCATCTGTTCTCTTGAGTCTGTCTCTCCATTCTCCTTGTTAGTTCAGTTTGTTCATCATATTCCACATATGAGTGAAATTATGTGGTATTTGTCTTTCTCTGACTGGCTAATTTACTTAGCATAATGTCCTCCAGGTCCATCCATACTGTTGCAAAGCATAAAAATTTCTTCATTTTTATGGCTGAGTTGTATTTCATTGTGTAAATGTCCCATAGTTGTTTCCACTCACCTATTGATGGACACTTGGGCTGCTTCCATATCTTGGTGATTGTAAATAATGCTGCAATGAACACAGGGGTGCTTATGTTCTTTCAAATTAGTGTTTTGGGTTCTTTTGGATGTATTCCCAGAAGTGGGATTGCTGGGTCATAAAGCAGTTCCATTTATAATATTTGGAGGTAACCCCGTACTGCTTTCTACAGTGGCTGCACCAATTTACATTCTCACCAACAGTGCACAAGGGTTCCCCTTTCTCCACATCCTCACCAGCACTTGTTATTTGTTGATTTATTGATGAGAGCCATACCGGCAGGTGTGAGATGGTGTCGCATTATGGTTTTAATTTGCATTTCTCTGATGATTAGTGGCATTGAGCATCTTTTCATATGTCTATTGGCCATACGTCCTCTTTAGAGAAGTGTCTATTCAGTCCTTTACCCATTTTTAATTGGGTTGTTTGTTTTTTTACTGTTGAGTTTTGTAAGTTCTTTCTAAATTTTTGCTATTAACCTGTTATCAGATGTATTGGCAAATATTTTCTTCTAGTCTGTGGATTGTCTTTTTATTTTGTTAGTGATTTCCTTTGCTGTACAAAAACTTTTTAGTTTGATGTATTCTCATTTGTTTATTTTTCTTTTGTTTCCCTTGCCTGGGGAGATATATCTGATAAAATATTGCTACAAGCAATGTCTGAGATTTGGCTGCCTATGTTTTCTTCTTGGATTTTTATAGTTCTGGGTCTAACATTTAAATCTTTGATCCATTTTGAATTCATTCTTGTGTGTGGTATAAGAAGGTAGTCTAGTTTCATTTTTCTGCACATATCTGTCCAGTTTTCCCAACACCATTTATTGAATAAACTATCCATTTTACACTTTACCCATTTTATTTGCTTGCTTCCTCTGTTGAATATTAATTGGCTATGAAAGTGTGGGTTTATTTCTGGGCTCTCTCTTCTGTTCCATTGATCTGTATGTCTATTTTATGACAGTATCATGCTGTTTTAATTACTACAGCATTATAGCATAATTTGATATTAGATAGCATGATTCCTCCAATTATGTTCTTCTATCTCAGGATCACTGTTGCCATGGGGGACTTTTGTGGTTCCATATAAATTTTTAAAATATTTGTCCAGTTCTGTAAAATATGTTATTGGAATCTTGATAGGAATTGCTTTGAATCTATAGATTGCTTTGGGTAGTATGGATATTTTAATTATGTTAATTCTTCCTATCCATGAATGTATTATGTGCTTCCACTTACTTGTGTCTTCTTCAATGTCTTACAATTTTCTATTTACAGGTGTTTTATATCCTTGGTTAGATTTGTTCCTAGGTATTTTATTCTTTTTGAAGCAATTGTGTCTGGGATTGTTTTCTTAATTTCCCTTTCTGTTAGTTCTTTATTGGCATATAAAAATGCAACTGATTTCTGGATATTAATTTTGTATCCTGCTACTTTGCTAAATTCATTTATAAGTTCTGTTAGTTTCTTCGTGGAATCTTTGGGGTTCTCTATGTACGGTATCATGTCCTCTGCAAATAAAGACAGTGTTACTTCTTCCTGTCCAATTTGGATGCCTTTTATTTCTTCTTGTCTGATTGCTGCAGCTAGAACTTTCAGTACTGTTGAATAAGAGAGGTGAAAGCAGACATCCCTGTCTTGTTCCCAATCTTAAGGGGAAGCTTGTACTTTTTGCCCATTGAGTATAATGCTTGGTGTGGATTTCTCATATGTGGCCTTTATTATGTTTAGGTATGTTCCCTCTGTTCCCTCATTGCTGAAAGTTTTTATTATAAATAGGTGCTGGATGTTATCAAATACTTTTTCTGCATGTATTGATATGATTGTGTGGTTTTTATCCTTTTTGTTTATGTGGTGAATCACATTTATTGACTTGCAAATGTTGTACCAACTTTACATTCCCAGAATAAATCTCACTTGATCATGGTGTATCTTTTTGATGCATTATTGTATTTGGTTCTCTAATATTTTGTTGAGGATTTTAGCATGTATGTTCATCAGGGATATTTGCCTATGATTTTCTTTCTTTGTAGTGTCTTTACCTGGTTTGGAAATTAGGATAATTCTGGCCCCATAAAATGAGCTTAGGAGCCTTCCCTCCTCTTGAATTTTTTTGAAATATTTTGATAAGGAGAGGTGTTTGTTCTTCTTGGAATGTTTGGTAAAATTCACCTGTGATGCCTTCTGGTCCAGGGCTTTTGTTTGTTGGTAGTTTTTTGATTACTGTTTCAGTCTCACTCGGTGTAATCTGTTTATTCAGATTCTCTGATTCTTCCTGATTTAGTTTTGAAAAATGGTATGTTTCTAAGAATCTATCCATTTCATCCAGGTTGTTCAATTTGTTGGCATATAGTTGTTCATAATATTTTCTTACAATCCCTTGTATTTTTTTGGTGTCATTTGTTACTTCTCTTTCATTTCTGATTTTATTTATTTAGATCCTTTTTCTTTTTTTCTTGTTGAGTCTGGTTAAAGGTTTGTCCATTTGTTTATCTTTTCAAAGAACCAGCTCTTGGATCCATTGATCTTTTCTATCATTTTTTAGAATCTATTTTTTATCATATTTTAGAATCTTATTGCTGCTCTGATCTTTATTATTTCTTTCTTCTACTCACTTTGAGCTTTGTTTGTTCTTCTTTTTCAGATTTGCTTAAGAGTAAAGTTAGATTGTTTTTCTGAGTTTTTCTTGTTTTTTGAGACAGGCTTGTAATGCTATGAATTTCCCTCTTAGGGTTGCTTCCTAGTGTCCCACAGATTTTGAATTGTTGTGTCCTCATTTTCATTTGTTTCAAGGTACCTTTTGATATCTTCCTTGATCTCATTGTTTAATAACATATTATTTAGCTTCCATGTCTCTTCATGATTTTCAGTGTTCTTCATATGGTTGATTTCTAGTTTTATAGCTTTGTGGACAGAGAAGATTTTGACGTAATTTCAGTTTCTTAAATTTATTGAGACTTGTTTTATGTTCTAACATGTGGTCTATTCTAGAAAGCATTCCATGTGTACTTGAAAAGTATGTGTAGTCTGCTGCTTTGGGGTGAAATACTCTGACGATATCAATTAAATCCATTTGATCTAGTGTGTCATTTAAGGTGCTGCCTCCTTGTTGATTTTCTGTCTGGAAGATCTATCCATTGGGGTCAATGGAGTGTTAAAATCCCCATCTCTGACTGTATTTCTGTTAATCTCTCCCTTTATGTCCATCAAGATTTGCTTTACATATTTAGGTGCCCCTATGTTGGGTGTGTAAATATTTACTAGGATTATAATCTCTTGTTGGATTGTTCTCTTTATCATTATGTAGTGTCCTTCTTTGTCTCTTACTATAGCCTTGGTCTCAAAGTCTATTTTGTCAGATATAAGTACTGCTATGCCAGCTTTTTTTTCTTTTCAATTTGCATGAAATATCTTTTTCCATCCCTTTACTCTTAGTCTGTGTGTATCTTTTCATCTGAGATGGGTCTTTTGGAGGCAGCATATATATAGGTCTTGTTTTCTTATTCATTCAGCTATGCTCTGTCTTTTGGTCAGAATATTTAAGCCATTTACATTTAAGGTGATTATTGATACATACATATTTGGTGCCATTTTATTGTTATATTATTTTCCTTTTTTGTGTCTTTTCTTTTTCTTCTCCTTCTTTAAGCAAGCCCTTTACCATTTCTTGTAATACAAGTTTGGTGTTAACAAACTCCTTTAGCTTTTTCTTGTCTGGGAAGCTCCTTATTTCTCCTTTGATTTTAAATATATCCTTGCTGAGTAAAGTAGCCTTGTTTGTAGGTCACTGATTTTCATCACCTTGAATATTTCATGCCACTCCCTTCTGGCCTGAAATGTTTCTGTTGAATAATCAGATGACAGTCTGATTGGTGCTCCCTTGTAGGTAACTACCCACTTTTCTCTTGCAACTTTTAGGAGTCTCTCCTTGTCTTTAAGCCTTGTCATTTTAATTATGAAGTGTCTTGGTGTAGGCCTCTTTGGGTCCAACTCCTTTGAGACTTTCTGAGTTTTCTGGACTTATGTGTCTTTTTCCTTCACCAGATTAGAGAACCTTTCTATCATTATTTTCTTAAATAAATTCTTGATCCCTTGCTCACTCTCTTCCCATCTCACCCTCTAGTGCTCCTGAGATGCTGATCTTGTTATGCTTCATGGTATCCAAAATGTTTCTTAAGCTCTCCTCACTTTTTAAATTTCTTTCTTTTTTTATATTATATTTTATTAACAATGCTATTACAGGTGTCCTCATTTTTCTCCCTTTGCCCCCCTTCCACCCAACACCCACCCCCAGTACCACAGGCAATTCCATCATCATTTTTCTTCTCCATGGGTCATGTGTATAAGTTATTTAGATACTCTATTTCCTTTACAGAACTTTACACACCCGTAGCTATTCTCTAACTACCTATTCATGGTTCTTAATCCCCTCACCTCTTCACCAGTTCCCTCACACCCCTCTCCCATCTGGCAACTATCAAAATCCTGTCTGTATCTTTGATTCATTCTCTGTCCTTCTTCTTTGCCTAGTTTGTTTTTTAGAGTCAATTGTTGATAGATGTGTATTTTTTGCCATTTTGTTGTTCATAGTTTTGATCTTTTTCTTCTTAAATAAGTCCCTTTGACATTAAATATAATAAAGATTTGGTGATGATGAATTCCAAGATGTTTCTTGTCTGGGAAGCTCTAAATATGCCCTTCAATTCTAAATGATAGCTTTGCTGGGTAAAGCCATCTTGGCTGTAGGTCCCTGCTTTTCATGTTTTTCAATATTTTTTTGCCAATCCTTTCTAGCCTGTAAAGTTTCTCTTGAGAAATCTGCTGACAGTCTTATGGGAACTGCCCTGTAGGTAACTAACTTCTTTTCTCTTGCTACTTTTTAGAGTCTCTCTTTCTTTTTAACCTTTGGCATTTTAGTTATGATCTATCTTGGAGTGGGCCTCTTTGCATCCATCTTGTGTGGGACTCTGTGCTTCCTGGACTTGCATGTCTATTTCCCTCAGCAAATTGGGTAATTTTCTTTCATTATTTTCTCAAAAAGATTACCAATTTCTCAATCCTTCTCTTCTTCTGGCATCCCTATGATGTGAATGTTAGACTGCTTGAAATTGTCCAGAGGTTGCCTATACTATCCTCATTTCTTTGGATTCTTTTGTTGTTCCTGTTGGTCAGATTGTTTATTTGTTTGGTTTTTTTTGCTTCCTTAGTTTCCATATCATTGTTTGATCCTCAGCTTTATCCACTCTACTATTGTTTCCCTGTAAAGTGTTCTTTATTTCAATTAATGTATACTTCATTTCTTGCTGGAACTTTTTTATGCTGCTGAGGTCCTCACCAAGTCAACTGAGCATCCTCAAAAACAGTGTTTTGAACTCTGCATCTGATATAATGCTTATCTCCATTTCATTTAGCTCTTTTTCTGGAGTTTTGATCTGTTCATTCATTTGGGCCATGTTACTTTGTCTTATTTTTAGCAGCCTCCCTATGTTTGTTCCTATGTGTTATGTGGAACTGCTTTGACTCTATGTCTTGGTAATATGGCCTAATGTAGTAGATGTCCTATAGGGTCCAGAGGCACCGCCACCCCTATCACCCAGGCTGGGTACTCAAAGTATGCCCTTCATGTGGGCTGAGTACACCTTTCTCATAATTGAGACTTGGTTGCTATTGACAGATCAGTAGAAGGGATTTACTCAGGCTAGTCAGCTGCATGGACTGACTTTCACCACTAACCACCAACCTCCACCCTCCATGGAGGATCAGCTGTGCAAGGGCAGGATAGTGGGCTCCAACATGATCTTTAGCTGTCCACTCTGTGTGCTTGCCTTGGGTTTTCCCCGGTGTTGAAGACCAAGTCAGCCCCCACCTGTGTTTTGCCTGGGGCCACCCTGCCTGAGCTGTAAAGCAATCTGAGATGGCTACTACTCATGCTGAGATTGGAGATTCCCAGGTGAAGCCAAGCTATGAATCTAGACTGGCTACTGCTAGTGTATCCTGGGGCTCACTGAGGCCGACTTTCATTTGTTTGATAGGATTTAGGAAGTTGTGAAGTGTGAGCCCTGACCAGCCATTCATAATGAAAAGCAGCTTGGGTGGGCCTATAAGTTGGGTGGGACTGAGTCTCAGCAGATCTCCAGCATAGATCAAACAGTTTTAGCTGGGTTAATGGAGTCTCAATTATTTCATCAGCTTGCCTGCTCTTATGGGGGTATGGTTTAGAAAAGGGACAATGGTCTCTGCTCACCTTATTTCAGACATTTCAGTTCTTCCCTTTCTGTCACTGGTGTATTTCAAGCTGCTGCCCTTGTCCTAGAGCTCAGAGGGGGTGAGTCGGAGTAGGTGAGCCTGTGTGTGGGTTCTTTAAGATGAACTGCTTGGGGCTCCAGAAGTTTCTTCCACTGACTCAGTCCCCACTGGTTTTTGCAGCCAGAAGTTGTGGGGACTTGTCCTCCTGGCATTGGGACTCTGGGCTAGGGTGTGTGGTATAGAGCTGGGAGTCCTTTGTCCCAAGATATCCCTCCAGAATTTTTATCCACCATACATGAGTGCAGTACCATCCCCATTCTGCATCTGCACCCCACCTACCAGTCTGGATGAATGTGGTTTCTTTAATTCCATAGTTGTCAGACTTCCATTCAACTCAATTTCTGACAGCTCTGAGTAATGGTTGTTCTATATTTTAGTTGTAATTTTGATGTGGTTGTCTGAAGAGGTCATGTCTGCCTACCCCACCATTTTGACCAGAAGTCTTAATTCTTTTTTTTTTTTTTCTGCTCTGCCTGTGTGTGTGTTTTTTACCTTGTCTTCCAAGTCACTCATTTGATCCTTGGCTTCATCTAACCTACTCTATTCCTTCCAGTGTATTATTTATTTCAGATATTGCATTCTTTATTTCTGACTGGTCCTTTTTTGTGGTTTCTAAGTCTTTTTTCATGCTGTTGAGTATCTTTATAATCGTTACTCTATACTCTCTATCTGATAAATTGCTTGCCTTCATTTCATCTAGTTCCTCTTCTGGAGAATTCTCTTGCTCTTTCTTTTGGGGTCTGTTTCTTTGTCTTCCCATTTTGGCTGGTTCTTTGTATTTTCCATCTGAGTTTCTAGCTAATGAGCAGTTAAACTAATCAGTTTGTTAAACTATTCAAACTGTAACCAAGCAGCTGGCTTAAGCTCCACAGGGTGGGGCAGAGTAATTCCTGTGGGCAGGCTATTGCTTCCCTTTAGGCCATACCATTTGGAGAAGAGTGCTGTGCCTGAGAAAGATGGCTTCTACAGTATGGGGGATGACTCAGCACAGGGATCCCAGTGGCTGATGTTTCAGTTCTCTCCCTAGAACCACCAACCCCAGAGTCTCCTCAAGCATCTCTAGTGCACTCTGCCCTTCCTCTGCCAGAGTCCAGTGGCTGCAAACAAAATTTTTTGTTTTGGCCCTTTAAGAGACTCTCTGCTTCTTTAGCTGTCTCTCCCTGGCAGACAGAAACCCTGCTGCTTTTCACAGTTGAACATTATCTGGATTCCTTTCTGGCTCTGGTGCTGTAGACTGGGGAGCCCATCTTGGGGTTTAGACCCTACACTTCTCAGGGGGAACCCCTCCAGCCACTGAAATATCCCTTCAGAACTTAAGCTGCCAACCGTGTGAGCCAAGTCAGCCCTCTTGCACCTTTTCTGCACTCCCTAGAGTCTTGTTGTGGTGAAATGGTTTCTTCTCTCTTTGGCTATAAGGCTTCTCTCCAGCTAGTGTTCAGTTTGCTATTCAGGATGATTTCTCTATAATTTAGTTGTAATCCAGATGGGTCCTGAGAGGATTTTAGTACAGCTTCCACTTACTCTGCCATCTTGGATTGTACCCTTAAATACATACATTTTGGAAAAGAAAAATACCCAACTCTACTGGCTACCAGTCACTAGACACCAGGATTTTGCCCAATCAACATGAATTAATAGATAAACAAGGAAAGCGCCAGTAATAAAAATCCGTTCACTTCCCCTTCGTTTCCTGATAAGCAGCATTGCATAAACAGAAGGGCAGAAGGAAAGCTGTGGCAGCCAAACTTGGCATTCCAGAGTCTAGTCATCATTTTCCTGGGTGTTGAGACAAAGTTGGGGCAGCAGGGATGCCAATTACTGGCAAGGCTGTAGTGCAGCAGGAACTCTTCTTCCTCGCTGGTGGGAATTCAAAATGCTTCATTAAAACTTTTCATAGCCTCCAGACCTCTAATCTCATCTTTCCTCAAATCTGAACACACGTATTTGTGCTGATGAACTTATCACATGCTTCTTCTCTCTAATCGTTCTCAACAGCCCCCTGGAAAGTTGCCTCACAACATGCACTTGCTCTCATCTTGTATAAAAATACATTGTATATATACTGATTCATTTGTTCATTCCATGTGCATTACTTCAGGTCTTTTACATTTTGTATTCTCTCAGCATAAGACTTATCTGTTTAAATCAAGGCACATTTCTTCTTTCATTATTTTTTTATATAATGCCCAATTTTAAATAACTATTTACTTAATAATGGCTATTGAAAGCAGCAATAAGTGTTTCACTGAAGTCTTGGTTGAATGAATGTTTTATTCATGGAGTTGCATCTCAGGAAAATGGCACAGGTAAGGGACATGTTCCACCAGTGCTACATACACCATTCTTGGAAACATGTACTTCACAGTGTTTTCTGACATACACACAGATAAATAGATAAGAAAATAAATTTCTAACCTGTTAAAACTACCCACATTCCCTTATGCTGACTTTGTACACCAGGAGACTTGGACCAAAAGCAGAAACAAGAACTGGAGTCTGTTCTTCATGACCTCTCTCCCCAAACTGCTCTAGTGTGAAACCCCAGGTCTCCCCACCCAGCGGTGCTCATAATATCCTCTCTCTTAGCATCCTGCTCACTCTCCCCATGATATTGTCACTCCAATAAGCATTTTTCTGCAGAGCTTTGCTTTATCCAGACACTTCTAGGCCACACCCAAACCTAAAGCACCAGTGTGCACCCGGGAACCTTACTGCAGGGACAGCAGCAGGCCCGGTCACCTTCAGGCTCACCACTGGCACCCAGCAAGGCACCTTCACTTACTCACAGAGGCCCTTTGGCTTGCCCACAGTTCATTGCTGTGCCGTTACACTGGCCAAATCCCGGTTCAGCTCCATTTTATTGCACTGGCAAGTCCAGTTTACGGATGTTTCAGACATGGAGGAACTGAAGAGAAAACTAACAGATGAATGTTCAACTGTCATTACCCAAATTCCCCTGAGGCATATGCTGTATTGGATATTCAGATCCACTTCAAAGGCTGTGAAGAAATTAGTTCAGCCATAACTATCAACTTAATACTACTACAGGAGAACAAAAGCTGATTATGTAATTATTCAAAATATGATTTTGAGGATGAAACTGTTTTTCCTTATCTTCAGTTAAAATGTTCTTCTTATTGGGTTTGGGCTTTTCTCAAAATGACTCTATAAATCTAATTCATCTAAACTGATGCTCAGTGAAGTGACTAAGTATTATTAAACAATAAGTATGATATGTTTCATAAGCATACAGATGCTGAACCTTATTACAGCTAAATGTTCCAAAATGATGTTGCTTTGGAACTTAGCGTTACAATGTAAGCACACAAATTTTAACTTCTATTACAAATTAATAATTGCAAATGAATAAAAATGCAGATTACACCAATAGGAATTTCAGTTTCTCAATAGGAAAATTGAGTTATTTCTTAATCATTCAAAAGTATTTATTGAGCACATATTTCTTGACAGGTACTAGGGATCTGGGAAACAGAAGTTTCTTTGTCTTTGTCTTTGCCCAGTCTAGTGAAGGAGACATCCCGAACATAAAGCTTGCAAAGACACAGGCAGGCACGCTGTAAAGAAAAATAAGAAGAATCAATAAGAGTGGACATGTATGGTAGTTTGGAAGGACAGGTACAGCCTCCCTGAGAAACTGCCATTATACTTGTGTCCTGAGGATGAGGAGGGCTGGCCAGGTGAAAAGGGGTAAGAAAGCATTCCAATAAGAAAGGGCAGCTGGACAAGGATGCTGAATTGGGAAAGAAGTTAGGGCTTTTGAAGAACACAGAGAAAATCAGTATGAGCAGAGTATGAGCAATAGAGAAGAAAGTGGCAGAATATGAGACTGGAGGGTCTGGCAGGGGCCAGATGACCAAGACCTCGAATAAAGTACTGGGAAAGCACAGAAGAGCTTCCCAAGGAAGAGAAATGGCCTGGTGCCCCGTGCTGCTGTGTGGGCACACTGGAAATCGAAGGAGTAGCGAAGGGACTGCTGTGATGATCCAGCTAGATCTCATGAATGACATGGCGAGAGGCAGGGCACTTCAGGGGACATTTTGGAATCAGAAGCAACAGCACTCTGTTGTGAATCGGATGGAGGCAGTGGGGAGGAGGAGAAAACCAATGTCTGACTTGAATACTTGAGTCGACTGAAACGCCACATTCTGAGGTGGGAAAAACTGGAAGGACCGGGCTGGGAGAAGGTCAAGGGTTCGGGTTTGGACGTGAAGAACTGAAGGTCCTTGTGAGATGGCCATCTGGAAATGAGACATGGGCCGGTGGATAAATTGTCCTGGAGCTTGAGAAACAGGCTCGAACTGGAACATTTTTTTAGGATACTATATTGGAATAGTCTTTATATTCTCAAACTGTTAGCAATGTAATCACAGAGTTTGTTTAGTTAATTTGAGACCAAACATAGTTACCAACTAAATATGTTTATTCATATTCAGAGCACATCATTTGTAGCAGATGGATGGTATTCAGGATAAGCAAATACGAAATGCCCGCCAGTTGTATAAAATTTATTTTGAAAAATGGATCATCCAAGTAATAATATATAATTTTTATAGTTAAGTTTTATATAAGAAAAAATAAAATTAATCCCAATCCCACCACACAATTCTTTCACACACACATGCATTGGGGGAGCTATAACAAGTAGCTGAAGGGAAAGGCGTAGTCAAACGGTCAAAGAGAGTTTACTGCAAAAGAGAAGGCTTGCAGCCCAGCCACCATAAGGATTTAATGGAAGAAGCAGAGTCAGAAGAAAAATTGTATTCATGTACTTAACAATTTTTTACTGAGCGTCTACTGAGTTCCAGGGACTGTTTTCAATTCCAAAGCAAGAATCAAAGACTGCAGAATGTTTTCTCTGGCCTGTACGGGGTTTAAAACTTCATCATGATTGAAAATGTGGAATATTTTACAAAAAATATGAATTTCTATCTTGCCTTAAAAAATCAGAAGAGTTATGTGTCTTTCATACTTGTTGCTCTAAACCCTTCCCCTTTTCCCTTGAAATCCCTACCCCTCTCCTCTCTTGTTCTCAATTTCAGTGTCTTTGGTTATATTATGCTTGTTTGCTTGTTCTGTTGATTAGGTTCCTGTTAAAAGTGAGATCACATGGTTAGCAACATGGGGCCTGAATTCCTGCCTGACAACAAGCAGCTAAACCTGGGTCACCTCAGCCTCTTCAGGGGTCGTGCTCTCTCCAGAGACAGATGCAGTCCCTAGGACTCCCCAGTGTCTCTCTCTTATTTTACACTCTTCCAACTTCCCGCATTCTTTTATGGTACTGTCCTTCCCCTGCAGAGTTTGTGATGCCTGCTGGAGATACAAAATCAAATGCTACATGGCTGCTGCCACTCATGCCAAAACAAAGGAAACCAGGGAGTGATGTGACTAGGTCTTCACTTTTTAAAAAAAAAGACTCTCATGACTGTGTGGAGCATGGGCTGGAGGGGAGCGGGCAATTAAGCTAGTCATCGGAGTAATTACCAGGGGGTACATGGATGTGGCCCAGCTGAAGGCAAGAGCAGTGGGAGGGGTGAGAGTTGGGCGGGGTGGGGGGATGGATACCCTCTGTGAGGAGAGAGGCCTGCACATGGTCATGGGTTGGATGTGTTCTCTGTATTAATTACTCACGTCTAAGTGTCTGTTTCAACGATAATCTCAAGTCTGTGCCATGGCTGTGAATTTATAAGATGACACATGCAGTTATGCTTTTCAGATAATAAACCAGACAAATTTCAAGACACAACACCTTGACTTTCTTATGATAATAATTAGCCAGTTTGAGCTGATATGCATAAAAAGAACTGCAACTAATGTTCTCTGAGGGGCAAATATTTTATTTCTGGCAATTGGTTCTATATAATTCAGATTGCATTTCACTTTCAGGTAACTATAGATAAGTTATTGTAGATTAATGTATAGTTAAAAACATTTTTTCTTTATGGTGTTTATTTTTAAATTATAATGTGTGTGTTATGGAATCATATAACATAGTAAAGATTATTCTAATTCTGAAAATGGTAAATATAAGTGTTGGAACCATGAATGTGACTACATGAACGTTACCTCATTATATTCCCTGTTTAGTACCTACATGAAAATGGGATTGTCCATCGTGACCTCAAACCGGAGAATCTTCTCTATGCAACTCCAGCCCCAGATGCACCACTCAAAATCGGTGAGGACTTTGACCCCTTTTCCCAGAGCAGGAGAAATTTATTCCACAGAATTTTAAAATGTGACTCCATCCAATTTCCCCTCCATTTAATTTCCTCAAATATTTGCTGTCTGTAAAGGAATAATGCACAGTTTGGAAGTCTGGAATATTAATCTGGAATTAGCGCCTAAAGTTAGTGGCACATTGCTGGACATACAAAGGAATCACAGCTCTTGAAAGTAGCAGGAATTTCAGGAGGTGGCCTCGTATTTTGTCAATATGTTTATATAGAAGAAAATCACAGATAACATAACACTTCTTTTTTTTTGGTTATTAACTTTTATTCCACAAATTAGATGGATCATCAAGAACTTTGACACAAAATATTTAATACCTACCAGTGGATTTAGGCTCTGAGTTACTTGTTTATACGAACAGAGATAAACTGAGATCTGTATTCCCCAAAGTGTGTTCCACAGAATGCTCGTTCCTTGGTGGAGTGAACAAGGGCGACTAATTCCCTTTTGGGGAAGGTGCAAGTGCTTTGTGGAGGTGCTAATTAGTCAAGCAAGTTGGAAAATGCCAACATAAACAAGATTTTTATTTTTTCAGGATTTCCCCCAAACCTTAAAAATGCTAATGTGCACACTGACATCTAATACAGTGGACTATGAGGCTTTTCCAAAAACCTTGTTTCCCCCTCCCCCATAAGGCATTTTGAAGAGCTGTAGTGATAAACTTGGGGAAATTCTGATTCTACCCAAAGAGATTTTTCAGTTAGCATTTTAGAAAAAAAAGAGTATATTAAATACTACTTTCCATTTGCCTTCCAAAGCAAATCTTCATTTGCAAAAAGAAAAAAATGAATAAAAGTAAAATTTATTTTAGATGGATTCTCCTTAGTAGCATCTGTTCTGCCTGGCCTGTACAGGGTTTGAAAATGTTTTAATTAAATCCTGCAAAGGACCTTGCTCTCTTGGTGCTCTTCTTTATAGTGCAAATCCGATGGGTTCATTGCATTCGTAAGTGTTAACACCTTTGAAAATTAAGTTACACCGATCGTGGGAAGGGCTCAGACAGCATAATGTGCTCTGTGAATGCGAGACCCTGCAGGAAAAGTGCCCACGCCCTGCTGGGCAGCCCGCCTGTTCTCATAATCGCTCCTGAAAAGCAGCGGACAGCAGGAGGCTCCCTTCTCCTTTGACTTCCCTTTCAAAGATTTTATCCTTAACAATATTTCTTTAAATGGATGGATAGATACTAATTTAGGCAGGAGAGCCTTGCTTTCTGAAGGACCTCCTGCTGCTTTCTCTGATAAGGATCAGCACCTCCGCGGAGAAATGGGTTTGTCTTTGAAGTCTGAAATGGCCCCGTTCTGCCCCTGCCTCTCTTGAACAGTGGCCTTAAAAGGTTTCCTGGTGCTTCCTGACAGGGGCGGATGTATCCCAGCAAATAGACCCCATAATGATAGCAACTTTTGATAATGTTTTATCTAGGTAATATTCTGAGGAATAAACAAAAAAGGATTTTTACAAAAAAAAAAAATAAAAGATAAAGCCATATTCTAAATAGGAGAGTGAATCCTTACCTGTCAGATACACTAACGAATGACATTATTTGAAGTAGAATAAACCTTTTAATGTTTCTGTTCATTTCTTTGACATTCATGGAAGTCTAATTGTTTATTTTGATTTATTCTAATAGATTACAATTTCTGAATTATATCACTAATTCTACATTGTCCTTAGCGTTAGTTTCATAAATCTCAGAATTAATATTTAACAAACTATATCTATTCCAACCATTACTTCAAGAAGAAATAGCTTATTTGCCAAAAGCTGGAAATTACAGAGAAAAGTATAAAATGCTTTTGGGAATCATATTTTTCTCTAATTTAAAGCAATACTTAAATTATTATAATTACTTTTTTTTCAGTTTTCTCTCCCTGGTGACTGGTCCCCATCTACATCCATCCCATCTTGAAATACAAAAACAAAAAAATAAATAAGTTAGGTTCATTTAAAATAAGAGAAATGTTCTGTCATCTTACAACATTTGAGGGGAAAAAAAAACCTTGCTTTCTTAATTGTTTTCTTGTGTTGCTAGCTGATTTTGGACTCTCCAAAATTGTGGAACATCAAGTGCTCATGAAGACGGTGTGTGGGACCCCAGGGTACTGCGGTAAGCTCTTTAGTACTGATACTTTACTTTCGTTGTTATTTGAAATCTATTTTTATTTAAAGTTCTGAATTTTTAAACTCTTAATATCTGTATTTTAAATGCTTACAATTTGATGTGAGTCTCCACAAGGAAGCATGTATAAATGATTCTCACGCCACCTCTTGTTCTTCATGAGGGGTTCTCTGATGTAGGTTTTAGGGGGTCCCTGTTAGAACAGCAGTGGGGAGGGGGGCCCAGGGAGGAAGGACCAGGTGCTTTGCACCTGCCGTTTGGGCACTAGCTCCTGTGGATCCACTCAGGAGTAGAAAGACCATCACCAGGGAAGAAGACAGCAAAAGAGCTTTGTGTTTGGAATTAAAGCCCTAAGCTCTGTCACTTCCCTTATTTACAAGGTAGGGTGTATGTCATTGATCCAGATGGTATATAGGACAATGTATACACCATATATGAGGTAGTCAGCAGTTCTCATTGGTGGCGCTGGCCCTAGCTTCATTAACCTACGGGCTTCAAGTGGGATTTCCCCCCAGAGTTCCCCAGTCTCTGAAGATGGACAGAGCCACAGTCCTCACACCCTCTCACCCAGACTCCCAGGATGGTCTGAAGGCACCCACGCACAGTACGCAATCGGGAGACAGAACAATAGCTGTTAATCCATGCCAGGTGAAACTCATGCATTGCTTTGTTGATGGCTAAATCAATCTGGCAACAACCTAAAGGTTGCAAAAATTATCAAAATTTTCTAAAGATTTTGTGACTAATGGATATGTCACAAATCAATTAAAATCCTAACCTGGAAAAGAGACAAAAGTACACATTACCGGTCACAAGGTTAGCCGTCATTTTCTTTTAGGATCATCATCTTTTTACACAGAGCTTCCTTCACTCACTCATCTCTTCAGCAAAGTCACCTGCTGTGCACTCGAGCCTGTGCTTGGCAGCAGGGAAACATATTTTCAGCTCCCAGCTGCACCTGAGGGGCTCACAATCTGTAGGGGAACAGACATGTAAACCAAAATGTATAGCACCTTAAGAAATACTGTGTTATGTGCATGGAGAAGCCATTATGGGAACGTAGGAAAAGGGTGGTATTTGGAGTTACCTGGAGTTACAGTTACTAAAGGAACATGGAGTTACCTTAGTCTTCCATGTCATCAAAAATAGACACATAAAAGCTACATAACTAACTCATTTTAACAACTTCTGAATTCACAGAAATCAGACTGCAGAAGGGCAGTATGACATCCACCAAGACAAATGTATTACTAATTCCACGGAATTTAAATGCTAGGAGAAACTTTAAAGTTCATTTACTAACACTTTCATTTTACTAGGGTGCAATGAGTATGATTCCCCCAAGATTCCACATCTAGTACTTAGTGGATCAGAGATGAGAATCCACATATCCAAGGGCCCATGAACAGAATTGTGGAGTTTCCTCTTTTAAAAAACAATCAATATAGATAAATCAGTATAGTTTTCCTTATAGAAATATTTATCAGTTATTGCTTTTAGTTTAGAATATTTTCTATTTTAATTTTTTAAATTAAAAAAATCTCAAAATTATTACTAGGTTATTGTAAGACACAAAAATTCAAGTATCTGTAACAATATTAGTAGGCTAATGCATTATTTCTCCCCTTTCTTCATGTTTTTGTGTTCATATAAACTTTTTTTAATTTTGTTATTAACTAGTTAGGTTTCCTGATAAATCTAAAATATCATTTCCTTGCTTCTCAATTATTCATACATTCAATAATAACACAGAATTAAATGTACTTATATTTCTATTAGATCTTTACATTGTGCCAAATATTCTTGTTCTGGATCTTAAGCTCTTTGAGGACAAGGGTTGTTTATCATAAGGAGTGAATTCAGAAAAATCAAAATAACTGTGGCTTAAACAAGATAGAAGCGTATTTTTCTCATGTTAGAAGTCTCAAGAAAGGCAGTCCTGGTGGATTCCACAGCTATAGCTCGGCAGGTGTGATGCTTCCTAGTGCTGGGGATCTGGGCTTTTTTCTGTCTTGCCCTACCAGTTTCTTAGTATGCTTCCTCATGGTCCAAAATGGCTGCTCGAAATCAGTCATTACATCTGCATTCTACACAACAGGAAGGAGAAAATACCGAAAATGACGGTACCCTTTCACTATTAAAGAGACTTACTGAAGCCCTACATGTCCCTTCCACTTGTATCTTATTGACTGGTACTTAGTTACAGCCACAGTACTTCATGCTGCCACGGGAGCTGGCAGTGTGTCCTAGAACTGGATATGTTGCTACCCCACATGAATTCAAGGTTCTGATACTAAACGCGAGTGCTGCATTAGACAACTGTTCATCTCCACCACAAACTTAGGAGTAAGATTCCCATTCTTGGGGCGGGGGGTAGTGCACTATACCATGTTCCCTATAGGAATCTTCTTACTTTGTTTTTATATATTTTATTGCCTGTAACACTATTAGTAGACTACCTTCTCTCCTAATGGTGCTGTATGCACTTTCCCTTTCTCTAATTCATATGTCTTTATCCGGCCTCCTCCTGTATTTCTTCATGCCTCCGGATCTCCAAGACTATGGGGGGAAATGAACTCTGAATTTAGTACCATGTGCCAAATGGGGTTGCCCATTTATGATCACTAGTTGCTCATCCATTGATAGGAGCATTGAAAAAGAACTGAGAAAAGAATAATAAAACAAATTAAGGATTTCCCACAAGAAAGCTGACGAGTAATTTAGTAATTGTTATCTAATACCAAACACTAAGTATTCCAAGGAGGTAGATAGGTTGCAGGGATGATCCCCTGAGAATTGAACAGCCCTGCCATGGGGAGATCAAGAGAAGATTACATTAGTGATCTCTCCGAGTCCTCCTCTGTGACTAAGAGAGAGCAGCAAGCTTTCAAGAGCTTTAATAATAGAGACAAGTGCAGTTCTTTGTTGCAGCATTGAAAAATGGTCATTCTATGAATGCATGATTCATTCATTGATAAAATGAGCATTGGCTGTCTAATAGATTCCATTCTAGACACTGAGGTTTCAAGAGTAAATACAGTATGGTCTTGCCCTTCAAGTATTTTCATGGGCTATAAAAGAAAGACCTGTACACAACAAATCAAAGTTTGTTGTGGTACATTTTTTATTTATCTGAGCCAAAGGCTGGTGGGTACAGTGGGGGTAGAGCAATTAATCCTGCTTAGAGAGGTCTTCAAAGAGGAGCAACATTTATGCTGGACACTGAAGGATGAGTAGGAGTTTAACAAGTGAAGGGTTGGCCAAGGCATTCTTCGTCAGCAGGCACAGGAGGGGTCATAGAGGAGTGGTAGCTTCTGGAAGTTCAGGGACTGGTTGTTACCTCATCACTTTGTGTGACTGGAACATGGACTCCTTGGTACAGAGGATACAGATGGACTTGGAAAAATAGGACGGAATATATTTTCAAAGAATTTGTACATCAGTCTAAACAATTCAGACTTGCTTTGGTAGATAATAGTGATCTATCAAAGGTTCTTAATCAGAGCCATCATATGTTTAAATCAAATCTGTATTTTATAAATACCCTGACAATTATGACAGATGGATTTGAGGAGAAAGAGGTCAAAAGAGACAAATTAGAAAGATGTTGTAAATGCTCTTTCTTGTCACTTACAAACAGCTTCTAAGCAGATAGTGCTTTTGATCTTCTCCTAAATCTAATTTATTTTTTAGATACAAAATGATTATGAAAGTACTATATTAGGTGCTTGTCCTTGCTATAAACAAGCCTATCTTATAGATAATGCCACCTTATAATGAAGGCTTATTTCCCATTTATTATTTTTTCCCTGCAAATATCCTTATCACCCTAGGGGCTATATAATGAGGAAAGAGGGAATTGAGTGGTTGAACATTATCAAGATAATCCTTCCACTCTGCCATATAAGTACAGGCTCTCCAGGAATGAATCATTGGCTATATGATAAGAAAAGGAGGAGAGAGAAGCAAGAAAGCTGGGGTGGAGGCTGGAGGGTGAAGAATTGAGATGAAAAATAAAAGTGCTTTGTGAACTCTGAAGTACTAAATATACGTATGGAATCACTTTTATAGGTTGGGACAGGCTTGGAAATCAAAAATGAGTAAGTTTAGCCCTGGCTGGTGTAGCTCAGTGGATTGAGCCCGGGCCTGTGAACCAAACGATCACGGTTCGATTCCCTGTCAGGGCACATGTCTGGGTTTCAGGCCAGTTCCCAGCCGGGGATGCACAAGAGGCAGCCACACATTGATATTTCTCTCCCTCTCTCTCCTTCCCTTCTCCCCTAAAGATAAATAAATAAAATGTTTAAAAAATTCTTTAAAAAAATTTTTAAAAATAAGTTCAATGTAATATTTATTTACCAGAGCATGATAAAAATTATATATAAACACATTTATTTATACATTCTCTTGACTCAAAAGGAAATACAGTAACATATTACCCTATAGTGGGAATAAATGAGGGGGCAGGATTTTAAAAATATACCTGTGTATAGTAACACAAACAAACTAGAAAAGCTTAGTTAGGGCAAAACAAGTCACAGTAACATCAGGGCAAAGGAAGTGGATTACTTAGAACAGAGTAAAGATGCAGAGTTCTAAATTTTTTTAAATTTAATATAATGGTGACTATTTCTGTTTATCTGTCTTACCACTAGACCCTTTATGGACAAGGCTAAAGTCTGCTGTGAGGTTCACCTTCAGTTCTTGCCCTTTCTCCCCTTACCGCACATAAGTACCATCATCAGTTCGGTGTGTGTCCTTGGGAGATACTTAGGTGGGGAGGAAACTGTCCATTTCCAGAATGAGTTGAAAATGAGATCCAAGTATATGACTGGTGAGAATCACTGTCGTCTACAGGAAACATGACTTTATACACGGACTTTATGTTTAACCTAAAGTGTCTGAAGCCCATATAATTATGGGGAGGGAAGGTGTGAGTTTGTTTCCTCACTTATAAGAGAGATTATATCCTAGGTCAGTTGTCCTTATGTGCACTGGAAACTGGGTGTTTATGTCATTCATCAAGAAATAAAAAAAGGAAAAGCCACCCATTCAGTCTCATTCATTAAACCCTTTGCCCTAGGCTTTTAATACCAGAGGGTTCTCCTATAAGTAAATCTCAAAATAAAATCACAGCTGCTGTATGTTTAAGCAAACATTATTTCCTGGGAAATGTGCCCAGTTGAAATGAAACTCCAGGCCAGAAAATTAAAATGTGTGACCCAGCTAAATGAAATCAGTGACTGCTTCTCTGAAATAGTCCACGTAGAATTCAACATGAAAGAAATTCTGAACTTCCGGTCATGATGGCAGTATAGGCAGACATGGCTCACTTCCTCCCACAACCACATCCAAATTACAACTAAAATATTACAGAACAACTATCAATGAGAACCATCAGAAATTGATTTGAATGGAAGTCTGACAACTACAGATTTAAAGAAACCACATCCACCCAGACTGGTAGGAGGGGATACAGAAGCGGAATGGACTGGTGCCACATACACCTATGGTAGATAAAAATTCCGGAAGGATATCTTAGGAGTGAGAAGTCCCAGCCCCACACCAGGCCCCCCAGCCCAGGGTTCCAGTGCCAGGAAGATCAATCCCCACAGCTTCTGGCTGCAAAACCAGTGCGGATTGAGTCAGTAAAAGAAACTTCTGGAGCCTCAAGCAGTGCCTCTTAAAGAACCCACAAACAAACTCACCTACTCAGACTTACTCACTCTGAGCGCCAGGAAAAGGATAGCAGCTTGAAAGGCACCAGTGGCATAAAAGAGAAACTCAAGTGTATGACATCAAGGTAAAGAGAGGCTATTGGCCCTTTTCTGAACTGCCTCCCATAACACACACACACACACACACACACACACACACACACACACACACACACACACACAGCCAAGAACTGGCAAGTTGGTGCCATATCTGAGACTCCATGAACCCAGCTAACACTGTTTGCTGGAGATCCTCTGACACTCTGCCCCACCAGACTTACAGGCCCACCCAAGCTGCTTTTCCGTATAAATGGCTGGTTTTGGCTTATGCTTCACAATTTCCTAAATCCTATCAAACAAGCAACAGCTGGCTTCAGTGAGCCTCAGGCCCAGCACTAGCAGCAGCCAGTCCAGATTCACAGCTTGGCTTCACCTGGGAATCTCCAAGCCCAGCACTGGTAGCAGCCATCTCAGATTGCTTTATAGCTCAGGCAGGGTGGCCCTAGGAAAAACACAAGTGGGAGCTGACCTTGCCCTGTAACACATGGGGAACCCCAGAGCCTGCGCCCCCTGTAGTCAGCTACAGACCACATCAGAACACCACTACACTGCCCCTGTGCAGCTGATTCTCCACAGAGGGCAGAGGGTGGTGGTCAGTGGTCGCAGCCAGTCCTTGTAGCTGACTAGCCTGGATAAATCCCTCCCATTGATCTGTCAATAGCAATCAAGACTCAACTACAAGAGGAAGGTATAGTTAGCCCACGTGTAGGGCACACCTTGAGTACCCAGCTTGGGTGATAGGGGAGGCTGTTTTACTGGACCCTATAGGATACCTACTGCATTAAGCCACACTACCAAGACAGAGTCAAAGCAGCTCTATCTAATACATAGACACAAACACAGGGAGGCTGCCAAAATGAGGAGACAAAGAAACATGACCCAAATGAAAGAACAGATCAAAACTCCAGAAAAAGAGGTAAATGAAATGAAGATAAGCAATCTGTCAAATGCAGAGTTCAAAATACTGTTTATAAGGATGCTCAAGGAACTTAGTGAGGACCTTAGCAGCATAAAACAGTTCCAGTAAGAAATGAAGGATATACTAATTGAAATAAAGAACAGTTTACAAGGAAACAGCAGTAGAGTAGGTAAAACCAATACTCACATCAATGATTTGGAACAAAAAACAACCAACCACAACAAAAAGAAGAAAAAAGAATCCAAAAAATATGAGGATAGTGTAAGCAGCCTCTGGAAAAACTTCAAACAGCCCAACATTCACATCGTAGGGGTGCCACAAGGAGAAGAGAAAGAACAAGAAATTGGAAATCTACTTGAAAAAATAGTGAAAGAAAACTGCCCTAATTTTGTGAAGGAAATAGACATGCAAGTCCAGGAAGCACAGAGAGTCCTAAACAAGATGGATGCAAAGAGGCCCACTCCAAGACACTTCATAATTAAAATGCCAAATGTTAAAGGTAAATGTTAAAGAATTTTAGAAGCAGCTGGTTTCTCAAAAGAAACTCTGCAGTCTAGAAGGAATTGGCAAAAAAATATTCTAAGTCAGGAAAAGCAGAGACCTACAGCCAAGGTTGGTGAACCCAGCAAAGCTACCATTTAGAATCAAAAGGCAGATAAAAGCTTCTTAGACAAGAAAAAACTAAAGGACTTCATCATCAGCAAACCATGAAATGTTAAAGGGATTTATTTAAGAAAAAGAAGATCAAAACTGTGAATAATAAAGTGGCAATAAATACATATCTATCAACAATTGAGTCTAAAAAACAAACTAAGCAAACAAGAAAAACAGAGACAGAATCATGGATACAGAGAGCATTTTGATGGTTGCCAGGTGGGAGGGGAGTGCGGGAGAATGGGTGAAGAGGTGAGGGGATTAAGAAGTACAAATAAGTAGTTACAGAATAGTCATGGGGATGTACCATATGTGTGGTACAGGAAATGGAGCAGCCAAAGAACTCATGACCCATGGACATGAACAAACGGATGAGGACTGCTTGAGGGAGTGGTGGGGCGGGGGTTGCTGGGTGGAGGGGGCCAAAGGGGGAAAAATCAAGACAACTGTAATAATGTCATCAGTAAAATATAATTTAAAAAAAGAAATTCTCTACGTCATGCTGTGGGAAAAAGAAATTGGTGAAAAAAAAATCTATCGCACCATGACTCCTGATAAACGTGCTATAATGTAACCATGTGCTATTACTACCAAAATGTCTTAACTAGTTTTGGTGTTTAAGGCTTAGTCAGTGGGTGTTCAAACTTACACCTGCCAATTACAGAAAAGAAGTATAGCTGACCCTTGAACTCTTGGGGGTTAAGGGTATCTACCCCCGGCAATCAAAAATCTGTATAGAACTTTTGACTCCACCAAAACTTAACTATAAATAATCTACTATTGATGGGAAGCCTTACCAATCACATGTATGCTAACAAGCTGTTAGCATACATTTTATACATGTATTACATACTATATTCTTATAATAAAGTAGGCTAGAGAAATGTCATTAAGAAAATCATAAGAAAAAATAAATACATTGGTAGTACTGTATTTTGGGGGGTGGTGTAATTCACACCCACGTTGCTCAAGGGCCAACTGGACAAGCTGTTAGAGTAGAAAAGGAACGAATGTGGTGATGGGTTAGATTTACAAATATATTTCTAATAACAATCATTTAATTCATTCATAAGTTTAATTAATTAAAATGTGTATTGATATTTCTTATTTCTACTTGTCTATTCAAATTCTATTTTCAGAGTCCAGAGCTGTTAAGAATTCATTATCACTTGGCATTTGCCAGTCTTGTTATTACAGTGATAATTCTATGTTGTTGCCACATTGTAATGTTTCAAAGAAATAACCTGTTATTTTGGCAGAAATAACCAAAATTAAAGAAAATTTTCAACAATGTACAGTCAGGCAGAAGAGATTTCTACCACAAAAACAATCACTAATATGAAAAATGAAGGAATACTTTTAAAGGAATAAAAGAAGTAAATATAAAATATAAGCATTCAGAATAGTTTCATAAAAGATATATTTTGTGCCTTTTTAGGGAACCAAAAAGCTAAGGTAAAATACAAGTTATCAAATTACATTAATAATCAAATCACACAAGGGATGATGATCTTACCTGAGAATTAATTAAACACCCCCAATGATGACTTTCTGTTTACTATGAACTTTTTAAAAACTAGGAGAATTAAATACATAGTGAAATGTCAGCTGCACTTTCTGTAAAATGCTGCTTGACAGGCCGGTGTGTGTACACTGGGGTCCTGTGGGAGCTGCTGACGATAGGAAGGGAGGTGAGAGGAAGAAAGAGGAGGCTAAGCAGGGGGCAAAGGGTGCCCAGATCCAGCTCCTGTTCTGGACCACAGCCCTTCTTTGTCCCTGAGATAGGCAGTGTCCCCAAGCCATCATATGACTGTCCCAAAGGCATGCTTGCAGTGCCTGGTCCAAATGAATAAGTGCCAGGTGAAAGGAAATGGGGGGCTGGGGACAGATGCAGGATGGTGGGGAAGGCCAGAGCTCACTTGTTCTTGACCTTGCAGGGGACAGGACTCTGCAGGTTAAATGTAGGCTTTTTTTAAGTTGTCTTGGAAGTTTTAAATCTAAAGGAAAATTAATATCTTAGGGTCTTTGCCTTGGTATGTTACTGACCTAAACAATGTGTATTCTGTGGAAATTCGGTTGTATAGATGCTTGGCCCTTTTTAGTTTAATAAATACTTATTAAACTCCTGTTACTCACCAAGCAGTGTTCTAGGTGCTAGAGCTAGCAGTGGGGGGAGGAGGGGCAGGGAAGCAAAACTCTTCTCTCTAAGAGTACATTTTAGTGGAAGAAGACAAATAATAAACAAAATGAATATGTAAATTAGATGGAAGGAGGTGATGATTTGATTTCTATGGGAGAATATAGTTGGGAAAGAATAGGAAGTGTTAAAAGCCTGGGTTGCAATTTAAGCAGAGTGATCAGGGAAGGCTTCACTCAAGAGGAAACCCAAGAACAAAGACTTGAATGAGCTGAGAGAGAGAACAAGCCATGTGGATATCTAGGGGAAGAACATCCCAGGCAGAGGGGACAGAGCACACAACCCTGAGGCCGGAGCACTCTAGTGTCTTTAAGGTCCAGCAAGGAGGCCGGTTGGTTGGAGTGCAGTGACTGGGCGGGAACAGTAGGTAGGAGAGGGGACCAGAGGTCCGACCAGAGGGATAGAGTGAACATTTACCGAGATGGGGAAGACTTTTGGAGCAACAGGTTAGGCCTTGTTGATTTTGAGATACCCATTAGATATCCGGGGGGGAGATGACATGTGGGCAGAAGAGTGTGTATGTTTGAAGATCGGAAGTGCAGACAGGACTTTTGATATAAGTGTGGGCGTAATCAGTATAGGCTCTATTCAAAGTCATGAGACGACCCAGGCAGAAAGGAAATGACCCAGGTGGATCCCTGGGCAACACCATCAGGAGGCCAGAGAGAGGAGGAGAAAACACATTTGGTATTCGTAGATATCAAATAGCAGAGGAAGCTCCACAGGACAGAATTAGGAATTGTGAATGAATGCTGTGAGGCACAGATTTGGGGCTCAATGTACAAAACCATATTTCAACATCTAAAGCTGTCAGCAGTAGGAGAGGCTGCCTCCCTGTGTTGGAAAATGGCCACCAAAGCTTACTGACTCATCTCTCAGGACTCAGGGCTATCGACAAGGGAAGGGACGGAGAGTCCTGCTAATTTTTGTATCACCCAGCCAGATGGGTGGTGTGTGTTTTTTAATTACCACAAAAGCTGTCTATATAATTTGAGGATTATGGCAACTGCTCAGTTCAATCAAAGTTAACGAAATATAATTTGGCCTGAGATGGCTGATAAAATTGAGTCTAAAGAGATTCTTACCAATATCATATCCTCACTTCTCCTGTTCTCTGTGGTTTGGACACAGTCTTTAAAGGCCCTGCTAATCCTTAATTTCTGGCTCTCTATACCATAAATCATACTCTGCCCACTCCTTTGTAACTGTAAGTGACTATTTTAAGTGCAGAACCAGCCGTGGCAGAGAATCCACAGTTCTGTGAGGCTCAGCTCTGTCGCTCCGTGTGTGCAGGCGGAATGATGTGAGGGGAAGAGGTCAAAAGGATGCGCTGATTGATGGCAAGTGGGTAGAAGACTTGCTTAAAATATATTATTTGGGCTCTGAACACCCTGCAAAATGTTCCATTTTAGAATGTCGCTACAAAAAAAAGATATGTATAAAATAAGATTAAAAGTTTCAAAATAATTAATCGTGAGAGTTATCAGTAAGATTCTTTGTCCATTTAGAGAAAAACAGTATTTGTCA
Source organism: Anoura caudifer (assembly GCA_004027475.1). NCBI lineage: Eukaryota > Metazoa > Chordata > Mammalia > Chiroptera > Phyllostomidae > Anoura > Anoura caudifer. Next base: position 173,846 of record PVKU01001684.1, on the reverse strand, counting down.
AGCGTAACACATGAGTCAGAGTTTGAATTCCAAACTAAGTCCATTTCCATTACTTTATGTTTGTTTCTCCATGTACAAAAGAGATCCTTATGTAGTATTCACATCAAGATGAGTTGAGTTTATTCGTTTATTAGGTTTATTTATTTATAACCCACCTCATCCCACAAACATGGAAAGGCACCTTTTCAACAGTTACTACTCCTGTGCTGTCCTGAGATCTTTCTTTGCCCACTTATAAGATTTATAGAAAAAGAAATATTACAGAATGCATGTGGCACAGAAAACGTTCTTTAATAGATTAAATAAAAAATAGTAAGTGAGAAGTGGATTGACTGATATTTACAGTGTAGAAGACCAAGAGAGCCAAGGAAAATGGAAAGGATGCATTAGAACATAAGACATATCATTTGTGTTTTAAAACGTCCTTAAAATGTTTTCTTGATCCACACTAACAAGTCGTAGATAACCAAAGTGACAGAAGCCTCAAAGGCTCCTCAGCCCTTCTCACCCTTTCAAGCATGGCGTACATGCAATTGGTAGAAATCTGAGAGTCATTGCAGGAAGCAGACAGACAAGGCTGCTCCCAGCCAGAGGCGCCCCCCTCTGGAAACATCTCAACTGTATCCCAGTCCGATCCACAGCTGTCATAACACTGAGCACATTGCAGTGGGCATTACCTCTCTTCTCTGCTGTCATAGCAAAAATTGCACTTGACAAAGTTTAAAAGGTTGTGCCCTGTATTTGCTAAATGTATGGGACACCGTAACATAATCTGTCCCGCTGTGGGTGCTCTATTGCCTGTAGGAGGCTGCCTTGGGTGCATCCTTCTCCTCTGGTTTCCTACCCAAGTTAGGAACAAGGAAGGGGCAGAGAATCTCCAGGCACTGATCTTCTGCTTCTGGCAGTTAAACCCCTCCTCCTTTCACACTGCTCACTCCCCCGAGGACAAGTTTATTTTTTAAAATATTGTATTGTTGATGCCATTACAGTTGTCCCAATTTTCCCTCTTTCCTCATTTCTAACCCCACAGTCAATAATCCCCACACCATTGCCCATGTCCATGGATCCTTCATATATGTTCTTTGACCAATACCTTTCCCTTCTTTCATAATCCCCACCTCCCCCTTTACCTCTTACAGCTGCCCATCTGTTCCATGTTTCTATGCCCCAGAGGCCAAGTTTAGAGAGACTTCTAGATGCTGTGCTGAATGCCAATGGATTTTTGTAGCCCCAAGAATCTCCAAATTCAAGACAAGCCTCTACAGTGAAACAGTCCCACAGAATTTTTTTCCTGCCTGTAGGAGTAAAAACAGATTCAGGCTTTAAGATTTTCCCCATATGTTTTAAATGAAATCTATAAAATGAAAACACAGGGAAGAATTTAAAAACAAACAAGGACCCAGACCTACTGGAATCTGCAGCCTGGCCTTGACCTTTCCACCAGGCACTCATCACACCTGAGCCTCACTGCACACACCCGGCTGTGCACCAGCCACACTGATGTCTCCCAGTTCTGCGAGTGCCCCTTGCTCCTCCCCGCCACAGTGTCTCTTCATATGTGCTTTCTCCACCCGGAACCTCTTCTCTCTCTTTCCCTAACCACCACCCTCTCTACTTTTGCCTAGCTCACTTCCCTAGGCCCTTTACATTTCAGATTAAACTGCTTTCTCCTTCTGACTGGGTCAACCCCTCTCTGTCAGAGACACTCTCCCAACAAGCTCTTCCCATCACCACTTTGCATTTCTTCACGTGGTTTTCTTGATCAACATCTGCCTCCCCCACCACATTGTAAGCTCTGTGATGGCGGAGACTTGTTCCCTTTAACTCCCCATTATTAACTTCCCCCAGCGCCACCTAATACACTGCCTGTCATACAGCAGGTGCTTAATAAGTCATCCATAATTTATTCAGCAATATGAATGAATGAATGAACTTGTTGATTTCATTCACCTTAGTCTCTCTTTGATTCGTCTTTCTCAAAACATTTAACAGTAGTTTAAAAAAGTTTTCTAATAAAGAATGCCACTCTACTTTTTGCTGAATAGGTGGGAAGGGATCGTAAAGCTTATCTAGGGCACGGATAAAATGAAGGTACAAACAAGGACCAAAATCATCCTCTATTTTCTCCTAGGGCTTTAGAAAAAGAAGGAAAACTGATCATCCCTATGTGTCATAGGCCATACCTGATTCTTTTTATTTAAGATCATTTCTAGAACTGGTTACAGTAATTTTATTTAATAAATTAATATTCACTCCTATCTCTAGATGGACCCTCAATCTCTAGATATTGTAATTGTACCATGGTCTTATTTTAAAAAATCAGCATTGTGAGGTCTAAGTGGTGTATTGCTGAATAAATATAATTAGAGTTAGAATTTTACATAATTTTTTTATTCAGTTAAAATTGCCTTTTAAAAACATATGCCTGGTATCTTGGCAATCTCAAAGCCATCTACCAAAATTATTCTGTATGGGAGGTCAGAGCATGTCATATCCTAAGGAGCTGTGCAGGATTTGGTGCTCGGTGGGCTGTACCACAGATGACAAGGTAATTGTAGAAGTGGAAGAGAATTTGGATCCACTTAAAAGATAGCCAGGAAAATCAGTAAGTTATTGTTGACTCTTTCAGAAAAGATGACTCTAGATTATTTTAAATTCATTCTAAAAACCGTGTTACACTTTGAAATTATTTTCTCCCTCCATTTTGTTTGTTTGCTCATTTCCGTGATGAGGTCAGAAATGATATGAAGGAGAGCCAGATGTGCTTATAGCATTAAAAAGTGGACTAGTTGATATGTTTTCTTGAACTAAATTAGAAGTAGTCAACTATTTCTCATTCTAAGAAAATAGCAAATTTGCAGAATCACCTGCAAGAACATTTGAAACCTAGGAGACTTAAAGCTCTAGTGTGCCAGAGCCTAAAATGTATTCTAGAAAAACTTTGACTCTTGGAAAGGGTTCAGATAAATTACAAGAGTGTGTTCTTCTGGCTCTGAAGTCAAGTTCACATTAACTACTAATTGAAAATATTAAAAGAGAGTACGAATGGTATCTAACTGTGTCTAGGTTTTTCAAGTTTGTTACACCCAAATTTTTTATGATGATTAATAAATATTATAAATCCCTTTTTAGAAATATTTTTTTATGAGAAATTCTGTATGGACAAAAAGCATTCTATATTCCTTTTGTCTCAGCCTGGTGGTGGAGAGTTTAGCTTTTCACACCACAGTTTACTTGCATTGCAGCATAATGCTCACAAGGAAGGAAATTGCCTCTGGAAAGTAAGTTTGCACCAGTGCTTGAGGGGAGCTCAGATATTACCAGGTCATACGAGAAATCCAGGTACCCTATAAAGTGGATTCAGAAAGAATTCTGTTCCATGGTATTCACTTTATTTGGGGCCATGGACCTAGCAGCTATGAAGAATGACCAGAGAAAACACCTGACCTTTTTGACAATGTGCTGATCTCTAGACTTCACAGGATGGGGAGAAGGTCTCACCAGAGCCAAGAAGAAAGGTGCCCACAGAGCAGCAGACGCAGGAGGCGCCCTGGCGGGGAGGAGGCGTGGATGGGAGTGCAGCAGGCTCTGTGGGTAGAGAGCTTGACCTCTCCTCTTGCTCGAACTATCGGTGACTCCCTTTACCAGTATCACGGTAGCTTGCAGGTTAAAACTCAAAGTAAACTCAGAAACAGCCAGCCCAATTTTCTTAGATTTTAGAGGTGAAAACCAAGACCCAGAAAATGGAAAAGATTCTCCCCAACATATGTCACTATTTATTTTAAATGGCAATGTGGGACTTGGTAGCCCTTCCCTGCTGTGAAGACCTGAGCCGGGAAGCTACCGCATGTGCAGGTGCATTGCAGCTCCCCGACTGGAATAGCTCTCGGAGGCAAAGACAGGCAGTAGGAGCCCTCGTGTGAGTGACAGCCTGTCTTGAGTGTCTGATGCACTACGCTGTGCAAAACCTTTGTGAGTGGGAGTTCAGTGTTGGGGCTGTTGGGGCCCAAAGGAACCGTCTGTGGGGTACAGATTGCTCTGGGAAATGGAAGCCAACCTGACACAGTGAATGGTGCTGGCACTGAGAGTGCATTTTTCTTAATTATGTTAATTAAATCTTAAAAGGGAATTTTTCTAGGAATAATTTGTTTAAGGATGAGAAAAACTACTTGGCCCCAGATGCGATTCCTTAAAGGGTGCACCGTGCCAGATGCTGCTTAGAGTGCTGTACCTCACACTCCCACTTCACCGCAACGGCTCTTCCTCTCCTATAGTTTATGTAGCACACTTCCTTCCGGCATGAGAATATCCTGATGGGGAAAGGATGCACAGAAAGGGGTGGTGTGGGAATATGTCAGTGGCAAATCCACTGTATTTCCTCCTATAAGTTAAATGCAGAGTCCCATGAGGACAGCTTCCTTCTGGACCTCACTGGGACAATATGGCATTTCCAGCCTCCATGGACAGGGATGCAGCTCACTTGCTTTCCTGTCCTCGGCTGGAAGGAGGAGGAGGACCCCATCCCCAAGGCATCCCTCAAGGAGTCCTCAGCATTCATCAATCAGTCCTTCTCCAGGGACCCCACTGACACCTTTGTTCTAGAAAAAGTCCATTCTGGGCTATAGTCCTGATCACTATCTCTGCACCCATGGCGGAGCTCTCACATCTTTTCTTCCTTGTTAGCAAGGCAAACCAACAACACACCTGCAATCCTCAGGGCAAATGATTGGACTCGGTGAACTCTCCGTTTTCACAGCTCCACAGTAATAAAAACATGAAAGAACTCTTCACAATTCTATACTACAGGGCTGGTCTGCAGTTGAACACACCTTCCTTTTTCATGATGTGGGAAGAGCTAATAGGAGCAGCTTCGTTGCACACCGAGAAGTCCTCCTTTCTCAGCTCATAATCCCAGACTCACTGGGACAGCTGCTCTCTGGGGACCTATGTGTAGTTCTCAGTACCATACAGGGGCATATGCCAGGGCCCCTTCTGGCTTGTGTTCCAATCTTTCAGCACTGGTGAGTTTCCAGTCCTCCCCACCATCTGCCCTGGTCTCTGGCCGGTCCTCTGCCACACACACACACACACTCATGGATGCCATGCTCCAAGTAGATCTGGTTCCCAAGGTAGCAAAATTATGTCTGTGTTCCCTTACTATACTAAGCTTTCCTTTCTTTCTTTTCTATGTACAAAGCTTCCTTTGAAGTAAGGGATCATTTGTAGCAGAGATAGAGCTCCCTCTCGTATTTGAACATTGTCACAATGTTCTGATGCCGGATATTAAAGTTAATAGTTTTATTTTTATGCATTCCAAACACAGAGAGACTGTAATCTCTCCCATTAAAATAGACACAAGACTCTGTGGCCTCATTCCTTGGTTTGGGGAGAGAAGATTGGCCATAAAACTGTTCTAAAGTTGATGTTGATAAATTCATTTCCTCCCTGTGACTTGTTATTAAAATGTAAATGTTGAGCTTAACCTCCAGTGTAACATAATTTTTCCTCTTCCTGCAGCACCTGAGATTCTTAGAGGCTGCGCCTACGGACCTGAAGTGGACATGTGGTCCGTGGGAATAATCACCTACATCCTGTAAGTGAAGGAAAGCAATCTTTATGCAGACTGTTTGGCTTTGCTGTGATATTTTCTCATAATCATGGGTAATCATAGTAGTCCTCATACAAGGCAAGAGTACTTTTTGACTTTTCATGATTTTCTATGACATACTAAATATGGTTAATGATAGAATTTTCTGAAAATGAGCACCGCTTTCCATTCTGTAATTTTTGGGGGGCCAGAACTTCTGTCCAGGGCATTTACATGTCTCACTCTGCTATGCGATTCATAGCAGATTTGGAGAACAATTCATATTTGGTGATAATAATAAATCTAAAACTCATGTTCACCTATTAAAAATGCTCTTATCTTACTTACTTGCGTCTCTTCAAAATAATTAGGGTATTAGTCCTTTTTAAAGGGCAAAGAGTTGTTTAATCATTTAAGCAATCCCAAACTGCTGCATTTCTTATCAGGAATACTCTAGATGCATTTTGGCTATCAATTTTGTTTCCTATCTCAAGTACCTCAAGTTTAATACCCTAAACTCAGAGAAACATTTTCTCTGGTTGAAAAAAATATGAGCTAAATCTCTCACTCTCTGATGTCCCCAGTTCCATTCCTGAGCTCCTGACTATTAATAAACAAGGGGTTGCTGGGAACCCACCAGGGACAGGATGGAACTGTAGATGAATACGAGGAAATAAGCAAGAATGATGGAAGAGTGTCTGAGAAGGAAGAGGGCTGGACAGCTGAAAAAGCAAGCTATCAGTGAGTTCCAGAACTTAAACAAGGAGATTTGGTTGCCATTTAGAGGATGCTGCTAGGCTAATTGTCGGAACCTGTAATATTCAAATCTGTAAAGAGATTTCAGAGGGTGTAAAACAACGTGTTATTAGTCAGCTCAGCCTGCCAGAACAAAATGCCACAGACTGGGTGGCTTAAAAGTCAGAAATTTATTGCTCACGGTTCAGGAGGCTGGAAGTCCTAGGCAAGGGTGCCAGTAGGTTGAGTTCTGGTGAGAGTTTTCTTCCTGACTTGTAGAGATCCACCTTCTCACTGTGTTCACACCTGGCAGCTAGCTCCACAGGTGTCTCTTTTTAACAGGCCACTAATCCCATTGTGAGATTCCACCCTCCTGATCTCCTCTAACCCAAATTCCCTACCAAAGCCTCTTCTCCAGGAGCCATCACACTGGGGGTTAAAACTTTAACATGTGAATTGGGAAGGGGAAACAGTTCAGTCTGTGGAAGAAAGGGGGCTTGTTTTTGAAATTTAATAGTGATCTTAGAAATTGCAGTGTTTAGGTAATATGGCTAGGCACGGAATAACAGGGGTAGGACCCCCACCGAGTTAGTAAACTGAGTATGTACCTTGGTCAGTAGCCAAGACAGATGGTTCAACAAGCAAACCATAAAATAGCCATCTGCTATTATGTAACATCAAAAGATATTTTCGGTGATCAGTTCCTTGTGTTTCCTTGAATATATTAAAGTTTCAGAAGATTTGGATAGAGAACCATTCTTTTTTCCTTAAGAAAGTGTGAACTGTTAGGTAATTTTTGTTTGCCACACCGTGTTTTATTCATTAAAATGGATTCCCAAGGCCACATCATAGAATTCCTTCAGCTTATATTTGAGATCACTTTCATACTGAGGAAAGTATGTGGATGATATATCATACTTAGTGATGTTAAGTGAAAAACTGAACTGCACAAATAATGATTCAGATTTGTCCCTAAAATATAAATATGCCCACTAATTACAATTTCTCATTGAAGTTACGGGAGGGGTTAGAGCATTAAAGAGGTGTAGGAACTCAGGGAGATAGAGGTAGGAAATTAACTTACATTCACCCTGTAAAAGTGAAATATGGAATGAATAGAACTCCATGATATGGTCACTGATATGGGAAAATGAATAAAAAATATGTGATCATTTGAGACCCATCATATTATAGCCCTGAAAATAATTTTAAAAGTCTATCAAGGTCTTTCTCCGTGGTTTTACTTAAGGTCATTAATTAATACATGATGGTTGAAAGTAAGCAGTAGGAACCCCCAGAATGAAAATAATAATGCTGCATATAACTAATATTCCCTAATAGTTCTGGTCTGGCCTAACCTCTGTCAGCCTGGGGAACTTTTTTTTTTTTATAGATTTTATTTACTTATGTTTAGAGAAAGGGGAAGGGAGGGAGAGAAACATCCATGTGTGGTTGCCTCTTGTGAGCCCCCAACTGGGGACCTGGCCCACAACCCAAGCTTGTGCCCTGACTGGGGATCGAACTTTGCTTCGCAGTCCAGCACTCAATCCACTGAGCCACACCAGCCAGGGTGGAACTTTTTTTTTTTAATGTGCCCCAGGCATGAAACAGCTCTGGCCAGCCACCTACATAGGCATCAAGCTGGGATGAAGGAAGGACTGCTTGTCTGCTTTGCCCCAATCACGTGTCTCCTTGCCCCTTGCTGGGGGCAGGGGCCAGGGGGCAGGGGACAGGGGGCAGTCATCTTTGGACTTTTTATTCAATCTGTAGTTCATTAATAGTTGATGAAGTCTACCAGGCAAGGTTCACAGGAACATTTTCTTCAGTGGAATGTGCCCATGGACATACGCATCTCCTGTATTATTGAATGTTATTGAAAGTTCCACCAGGCCATTCATTTTGTGTTATCATCTTGCTATTTCTGAGCACAAAACAGTAGACTGGAAATGAAGGCCATTTTGCTGTTTCTCACAGGAATTCTGGTCCCTCTACCTTTGACACCTAAACCCTCTGTCCCCACAGACAAAGGCAACTGCTGCAGTGCTCAGATCAGAGTCGGTCAGATAACGTTGGAGACTCACGGTCTCTCCTTCAGCTTTCAGCACGCAGCTCTCCCGGTGGCCTGGAGCCACGCTGAATTACACATTCGCACTTCGGGCCCGTGTAATCCTAATATCCGCCTAGACCGTCCCTGTCGGCATTCAAATATTTCCACTGCCAAAGGGTTCTGTTCTCTGTGTGTGTGAATGTGTATGTACACAGTCTGCTGTGTGTCACATCTCTTCCATTTTTGGCATTCCAGGCTGACATGACAAACTCATTACCTCTATCACCAATGCACAAATGTGCCAAAATGATTGAGATGAAAGAAAGGCATTTGAGTACTGTACCTTCTGAGCTGTCGCTTTTCTCTCTCGATTTCCAGAAGGGAAAACACAAGAGTTCCCTAAACTAAAGCTGGAAAGTCGCCGAATCTCTTCGTACCTAACCAACAGCAGGCCATATTTCTCTAGTGTTGGGGAGGGCACAGGAGGGCCAGGTGAGGCTGAGCTGCCTGCTTGTCCAGGTGTGGACACGCACTCCTTTCTCTCCTGATGCTGGAGCAAGACCCTCTAGGCGGACACCACAGTGGGACAGAGAGGATGTGCTGGCCTGGGCCTCTGCGCATCTGACCTTGCCTTTTCCTGACTCCCTCCAGGACATTTGAAAATGACAAAGCGTCTCCCCAAGGGGCATTCCCTAAGCAAAAGTACATGAGAAATGGCTTCTTCCTAGAAACCCGCTACATTGGGATGCCCTTAAATGTTGCTTGCTCTGCGCCAACCTGGCCAGCTTGTAGAAAGAATTTGGGAAAATGTTTTTAACTTAATCAGTCTCCACCAATGCCCCACCCTCATTCTTTGTCAAGTGCAACACATGCCCTGGCAGAGACTTTTTTAAAAAATAGTTTCTTTTTGGTTCCTAGTGATTTCAGAACCTCCACCCATCTAGAAACAGTGAAGGTGTGGTGGTCCTATACCAGGAACTCACTTTTCCTCTCTCTCTTTAGGATGCCACAGGTGGTCCTCTGTCACTTTTTCCCACTTTTGCCATTTATTTTTATGCTGACCCTGTTGTGAAACACAAAGGAGAACATAGTGAAATATCTGTATGATATACAAAAATGAGGGTCACACAGAAGGTGGAGGAATCTCTAGGCTTCTCATCTCTGTTGGTTGCATCTATCAGTTCACTGTATGAAGGTTTAAAGGCCATTCTCTGACAGTCATTTTAGCTCCTATTTTTGTTCACTCTGAAATCCAAACTGGAATAGGATAAAAATCTGATACTTTAGACGTTTACATGTAAGAATTCAGTGAATAGGGCTGAACAAAAATGACTGAAAAATCTCTTCTTTCCACTTTTTCATCTCTTTATTCTTTAAACCCTAATTCTTCTACTTTGTGATAAATTGGAATGCTAATCAATCTCTGTCTCCTCAATTCCTGGTGAAAAAAAATCATGGAAAGTCATTACCATATGCCTACAATAATGTTAGCTATTATTATTGTTTTTTGTGATATAATGACTAATGTTATTATAACAGTTTTTAGAAATCCTAAATTGGTTCTGTGTCCGTTCCTACTTCCTGAAGACATGGCTGTGTGTTTACACGCTCAAAACTGAGTTGCAATGAGGCGATTTCATACCTGTGCCAAACAGAGTTGCACCCATCACAGGAAGCTGTGAGAAAGGGCAGCCTTGGGTTTCTGCAGAGAACTTGGTCAAATACACTTAGGCTCTTAAAGACATTTTATTCCCTATCTTTTGTCCCTCTAGACTTTGTGGATTTGAACCATTCTATGATGAAAGAGGTGATCAGTTCATGTTCAGGAGAATTCTGAATTGTGAATATTACTTTATCTCCCCCTGGTGGGATGAAGTGTCTCTAAATGCCAAGGACTTGGTAAGTATGACAAAAACAAAATGAAATAAAATCCCTCACATTCACTTTTAGCTAATTAATGGGCAGTGCCATTTTTTAAATTTTGTCCCCCTTAATATATTTATAATTATATTTTAATAAAACAATGAAAACTAATACATTAGCTGACTTATCTCAAATTAAAAATCACTGCAGTATTAACTGATGATTTTTTTACACCTGGTCAATGTAGAGCCTTGCTGATGAAGACAGATTGTGCTGGGAGAATCCAAACATAATTTACACAGAAGAATTCTCTTTTAACATGCTTGTTATTACCTAGATTTGGTTGTAGTTCAAATAAAACAACATTTTTCTTGACATGTTCACTTATTAAAATATCTTGATACTAAAACAAGTCCCATCATGTATCATTGGCATTACAAACAAGTCACACTGTATTAACAGTGCATTTTGTGTGTTTTATTCTTGTTTTTTTGGTTTGTTTTACTTGGCTTGTCACTCAGGCCAATACTGAAGTTTGTTTGCATTCAGGAAATGAAAGGGGAAATGGCCTACCTGTTCTAAAATAAAGAGTGTACTGGCATGGGATTAAAATATTCACCATTAATACACAGAAATTACTAAAAGCTAACTTTTGAATCACAGAGATTAGATCTTCAAGGGATCTTAGAAGTCATCTAGGATGACTTCCCCTCATTTTAAAGATGAGTGTGCTAAAGCCCAGAATAGTGAACTGACCACCAAGGTCACATTGTTTCCCAGCAGAAAGTCATTGTTGGGAACCAGTGATCCAGGTTTCCAGACCTTTTATCCAAAGCTTTTTTCCCTCCAAACATTTCCTTCTTTCCATCCATGCCCTTGCATGAGACAGATCCCCTGTAGGCCATGGCTTCTGCACTGTGGCTGGGAAGCGAAGGAGTACATGTGACATGTAGGTGTGTCATCGCAGCTGTGCCCTCAAGTCAGGACGCACGCTCCTGAACAGCCCTGGACTCCTCCACTTCTCTCCGCCTTCACCAGCACTGTCCAGTCCAAGCTCCAACCTCTCCCGCTGGACCAGTGTGCGACCTCCTGATGGTCGTGCTGCCTCTTCCCATGCCCTTCTCCACACAGGATCCAGAGGAATGGTCTCACAAACAAATCACATCATGTCACTCTCCTACTTTAGGGCTCTTAGGATAAAGTCCAAGGTCTATGACAAGATCTACACAACACTGCCTGGTCTGAGCCTGGGACCCTCTCCCCACCCACTCACTTGGCATCACTCTTTTTTGGCTCTCTGTACTCCGGTGCACCAGACTTCCAAGCCCTCATCAGCGCAGCTCTGGTATGGGCCACTGTTCTTTCTTCTGCTTTGTAATGTTCCTTCCTCCATTCTTCCTCCCTCTCACTCCCCACCATCACACACACACACACGCACGCACGCACACACCTCTTGCATGGGTAACTCAACTTCAAGCCTTAGTTGCCACTTGACATCCTCTGGGAGGTGTAGTCTGCCCTCCTTCAGCGATCCCTCCTCCCACAATTGCTTCGTTCCTTGTCCCCTGGACTTCCTCTTTTGTGACAGTCATTACTTATATTTACTTGTTCAAAAGCCTCCCTTAAGTGTATTGTAAACTCTGTACGAGGACAACGCATGTGTGCCCAGATCTTGGTGCCACATGGGCATATAGTACAGACTCACTGTTTGCTGAATGAAACAATGAATCAGGAAAGAGACCATGGATTTTTAAAGTCTGACACACCTGAATTCAAGTGCCCCCTTTCTCATGACCTGAAGGTGCAACCTTGAGCTTCTTATCTAACCTCACTGTGTATTAGTGTTCTTATCTGGGCTGGCACGGGTTGTTGGGGGACTTAGGGATAAAATACATGTTAACTAAGGACCACCAACTTAAATGGCTCCTTATTTGGCCCTCCTTCCATTTCTTTCATCCTGAATACAAATTAAACAGATAAGAGGGTTAACAGTGATGTTTCTTCACTCAGCTAAACACTGTTGGTCAATATATTTATAAAACTTCAGAACTAAAGGAATCCTTGAGCCATAGATGCATAACTTACTAATGGAAACTAATCTGTTACCAGCAAGATGATAGTACCAGTGAGTGGGGCAGTCAGGTGGTAAGGGGAGCAGGAGGATACCCATAAGCTTTTGGGTTTTAATCCTGAAGAAGTCACTGGATCTCTCTGAGCTTAAGCAAGTTTCTTAACAACTCAGTGCTTCAGCATCTTCAAATGTACAGATTAATGCTGGCATATGTAAATTTTCAATACCCACTGACTTTCAATAAATTCTGTCTCTTTTCGTGAAGAGTAGGGTGGTAATGATGAAGTAAAAGAATGATTGGAAAATGGGAGTGAGCTATCTAATTGTAAAGGATGTTATTAAAGATTAGGCATCATTTACATAAAAATATTAGTTCACATCTTTGACAGATGATGGCTGTGACTCCTGTCAGATTTTTATTTACTGCTGTGTTTTCATTTTCTGAGTCATCTGTACTTCCCTCTACCTCCTCTCAGCTTTTATGCCTAAGCGGTCTCATGTCCCTGCCCTTAGACATTCAGTGTCTCTACCTCAGACACACAGTTATTTGCATATTTTACAGAAAAGAAGTAAAAGGAGAACCAGATATTTGTTCCTCACTTGGCATGCTGCCTGATTTTGTTAGCCTGTGTTTAGTTCTCCTCGGGTTGTTAGAGTTAGAGAGGACTTTAGGCCTTAAATCATTCAGAGTTCCTCATCTTACACATGGGCAGACGAAGGCCAGAGAAGTCGGCTGCCTTGGCGTCACTACGGTGCAGTGACCACAGAGCCCTGAGGTAGGACAGACCTGAGTTTGAATACAGCCTCCACCAATTACAAGTGGTCTGACCTTGGACAAGTTACTGAATCTTTCTGAGCTTCCTTCCATCACTCCTTTGTGAATTGATAAGGTTATGTGGAAAGGATTATATAGATGTAAACTTTTTTTTGCATGTCTATAAGAATTGATAAACAAAAGAAATGAGATCATGTAACAAAAGGGCCCAGGGAGTGTCCACAGACACTCAATTCGTATGTGGGTCTCTGCCTAGGGTCACAGAAGTGGTCAGAGACATTAAGTCGGGCTTAAACATGCCTCCTGACTTCAAATAGCCTCTGACTCGCTCCCAATCACCCTTCTGAGTCCAGGACCAGGGATTATTTGGGTTGTCAATCTTCCTGGCAATTTATCATCTGCTCATCCTTACAAGCAGATTAAACCTCCCGGAATGGGTGCCATTGGGCAAAGTCGGTCCTTGAAACACATTATGCCCCCAAGTCACTGACACCTTTACTTTGATTCTAAATAAGCTTTTTTTTTACCCAATCATAAAGGTTATGATCCTATCCTTTTTTTTTTTTTTTTTTTTTTTTTTTTTTTTTTTTTTTTGCCATTTAATCCCTACGGAAAAGAATGGTGGATGAGCAAGTAATTCCATCTTCACAGAGATGCATTTGAAGTTCTGAATTCTAAGTGATGTGAAGTGCAGCCTAGAATTGTTGAGATGCTGATTCTCCTTCAAAGCGCTTTCAGTCCACAGGCCAGCCAGCACCCGCTTCTTTGACCTGTGCCGAAAAGTTGTCCGACAGTTTGGGCTCCCAGGTGGCACTCACTACTGCCTTCTGTGACTCCTTCAGCTACCGCTGCCTGAAGCCATTCTTACCCACAGTGACCTCTGAGCACTTAAAAGAATTAAAAATTTATTCAGTGGTACTGCTAGGGAAACAGAATAAGACCTAGAAGTTTACAAGCTGAGGGGCAAGCCTGACTCACCATAAAAATCTCCCTATGGCTCTTACCACCTCAGGTCAGGAAGTTAATTGTTTTGGACCCTAAGAAACGGCTGACTACCTTCCAAGCCCTGCAGCACCCATGGGTCACAGGTAAAGCAGCCAATTTTGTGCACATGGACACAGCTCAGAAGAAGCTCCAGGAATTCAATGCTCGACGCAAACTTAAGGTAAGATGGCATTTGTTTCATCTTCTTGTTTTAAAAAGATGTCTCTCTTATCTTGAACTATCAAAGGTAATTCCACCACTCTTCATCTAAGACTATTATTCATCTCCTGTAGTGACAGACAAAATCCTGCTTTGAAATCCCAACCACACTGGTATAAAGACACTTCCAGTTTTATGTTATCCTCTCAGAACTCATTGTTAATAAAAGGAGAAATGTGTTACATGTTGACATTTACTCTCCAAATACATGATCACTTCCTCTCATTCACTTAAGGCTGAGCTGCTTAAATAGCAGTGCTGTGGAAACGATTTAGAAAACTTTCTTCTTTCTAAATATGTGACCATTGGAAAACAATCTTTAAAAACTATATTTTGTCATGTAAATAATTAGCATACTTGGTAAAAATTAAAATAATTCAAATGATATAGAAAATTATCTGTAAAAATGTCTCTTGATAAAATGTATATGCTATAGAAATTAGGTGCTTTTCTCTTACACAGTGGTGTTTCGGTTTAGCTCTGTACACAGCAGTCTCAGAGAACAGCTGGGGGTCGGGAAGGGTTCCAGTCCGCCATTACTCACAGGCTGATACCAAATAAGCCTGAAGGGCCTCATGGTTAAATCGATTTGAAATACCCTATATTAAATAACCTTGACTTAACCCAGGATTTCTCAAATAAACCTGAGCATGGAACTCCTACCTCTATAATACTTATTAAACATCTATGGAACGAGTGTTTCCTGAAGCAAATACTTTGGGAAACACAGCCTAAAATTTTTGAAAGCCAGTAATCCATGGACAAACACATTTACGCAGGCTTTCAATTGTTCAGATGATTAAATACACAGATGGGCTTGAGATTTAAAAGATTTTTCTGTTTATTCTCCAGAGTTTTCATATGACAATCTTGGTACAATAATACTTTGAAAGATCAAACACTAACATGCAAAGCAAACTCCCTGAATGCAAAGTTGAGACTGAGCTGGGAGCTGGGATTTAGTGGAGGTGACACCTGACACTTTTCTGTTTGTGATCAGGCAGCAGTGAAGGCCGTGGTGGCCTCCTCCCGGTTGGGAAGTGCCAGCAGTAGCCACGGCAGCATCCAGGAGAGCCAGAAGGCCAGCCGAGAGCCATCTCCAATCCACGATGGCAACGAAGATGTTAAAGCTGTTCCAGAAGAAGAGGAAGTTCAGGGAGATGGGGCCCAAGTGGCAGTTGAGAAGGCAGAGGCCGAGCCAATGAAGATGCAGGCCATGGAGGCAGATGAAGATGCTGTTGTAAATGCTCCTGAGGCCACCAACATGGTGCCCGAGGCACTAGAGGCTGGGATCAAGCTGGCTGACCCACAAGTGGAGGAGGGCCCAGCAGAAGAGAAGCTGAAGACTGTGGAGGAAGCCGCAGCCCCCAAAGAAGAGCAAGAAAATCCTGCTCTGGGATTTGGAGCTCAGCAGAATGAAGTGATCCTGCCAGAGTACTAGGTGGCTTCCTCCCAATCTGGAAGCCAAATCGTGGTACTTGATGCATTTTTGTCCTTCAGCAAGGAAGGTGTGGAAGCATGATATGCACTATAGTAATTCTGTTTTTGAGGTGCAAAAAATACATATATATCAGTTGGTAATCCTAACTTCAATGCATGTGACTGCTTTATGAAAAAATAGTGTCTTCTGTGGTAAGTAATGGATACCTAATACTGATGAGTTAAATTTGAAATTGCAAGTAAACACAACATAACATTTAAAACATGCATTTTCAGGGACCAATAGCACACATTTGAAGTAAATATTAACAAAGGTTTTTTTTTGCTTTGTACATCCAACCGTCCTCTACCCTTTGGATTTCCTCACAAGGCAGTCAGTCATCCCTTTGGACCGTTCCTCAGCTAGTACTGGGTAGTGCCCTGATGCGGGCCCCTGTGCTGTTCACATTTCACTTGTCGTGGGTTCCAGTTGTTTACAAGGAGATGGTTATACGTTACACATGTAAACACATTTGATATGCGCAAAAAAAAAAAGAAATTGAAGCATACTTTATGGGTCATGAAACCTTATGCTCCACTTTATGTGAAGAATTCTTTTTTATTTTGTCCTTATTTATATAAACTATATTACAAACAAGATGTCCTTCTGATGGACAACACTTCAGGAGGAATAAAGAATTTTAGGGAAGAAAAGGAAATAAGACCAGGACAAGGCCAGGACAAGGCCAGGACTTGGAATAACAAAAATTGACTCCTTGTCATTTTTCAAACAAAATTGATTTATTAATGAGTTTGTACAACTTTAAGGATAGGAGGATTTTTATAGATAAAGTCTATAGTTACTGAGTTTCAAATATTTAGAAAAATCTATCCCATAGGCTGGAGCCAAACTGTCTGAATACAGTGGAAAGGGTATTATTCCATTACAAGATCTTTCATTATTGGCTTTCCTAGAATAAGGAAACATTTTTGTTTATAAAGTATTTTTCCACTTCAATTGATAGTTATTTAGACATACTTCTTATGAACTAAAGATATTTCTGAAAAGCTAGTATATCTCCTCACACTTGGAATCGAAGTGCTCACATTTTGCAACATGGTTTAGAATGTCTTCACATCAATTTGGGATAGTGAAACTTTTTATTTACCTTAAGAAACAAAAACAAAAGAAACAAAGAATAAAACTGATTTTAAGTCAGACTTGAAAAGCTGTAACATTAGACTTGATACTTTACTATGATTTTTTCCAAAATATATTTCTTTGATTTTCATATGAACACTTTTCCCTTATAGAAATCACATTAAAATTCCAAGTACCCCAGACTTATTTCTAGTTTGAAATGAAATAAACATTTTTATAAAATCATTGTGCATCACAGTTTAGTACCTTTCCTTAATTTCAAAAAAGAATTGTATTCAAAAAACAAGATGATAGATAAGAAAAATGGCTATTACATAAAAATCCTCATCCAAAAAAGAGATCTTGAATTCTTCTGACCCTTCCTCAAAACTATTGAATTGGAAAATGAAATGAAATCTCTGGTTTCTGGGGGCAATTGGACCTGAGTAGGCCTTCTGCTTTCCAAGCACAAATCTTCACTTACTGCCATCCTCCTGAGAAGAAAGCAAGGTAGAATTTCTCATCTTTCCCAGTCCAGAGGCCTAAGAGATCACCGACATGAGAATATAGCCCTTAATTAAGTCACCTCATCTGGGCTCAGAGCAAGATTATTTTTTTGTTTTATTGTATTAAGTAGTAGAGACTACTTATTCTCTTCTGTGTTTCTGTCCTTTATTCTCTCTCAGAATTTCCATTTTAACTATTATGAAGGGCTCACTATTTTTAACTGTTAAGAATGACTTTTTTACTAAGCATTAAGATTTTCATTTAAAAAGATCACTTGGTATACTTTTTCCAATGAGACTTAACAGGTACACATAGTAAATGCCCCACGCATTACAAACAGGAGGAAGAGAGGGAAAGAGCTCTTACTAGAGAGTGGCGATTCGTCGGGAAGATCGGACTCTCGCCCCTCCCAGCCCACGCCCACGTTGTTCCAAGGGCAGTTCTGTCACGCTGATGCGGGGGGTGGGGGGGGGGCCGACTGCGAGGTCGGCCCTGCGGGCTGTGGGAATAGCACAGGAGGTGCCAGGGCCGACACGTGTGTAAGAGTTTTACCCATTTAAGTGAGTACACATGCCTGTTTCTTGGTGAATACTTGACGGTGTGAGGGTAATTTCCTTTGTTTTGTTTTTAATCTGTAAATTGTACTCTTTAAAAACTCAACGGGAGTTTTGAAGTTTGAATTGTGTGTTAAAGATTAAGTCCTGACAATGCCCAAATAGTGGCTAATAATTCATTTCAGTGGAAAACAAGTCAAACTTTCATAAAAATAGGTCATTTCAGCCAAGAGACTCAAAGATTTCATAGAAATACAACCTAAGGATAATTGGGTTAATGTTTTGAAAGCACAGCAAGCATTTATATATTATTTGTTGAAATGGGATGTATTATCTTTCTCAAAGATTACTTAGCTAAATAATGACAGATAAACTATCATTTGACATACTACTTCATAATGTTACCCTAATTGACAATAGTCAGATTATATTTAAAGCAAAAGAATTAAGGCAATTTCAGCAAAGAACAATAAATTATGTTTTGCATTTTACAGCTGACAGTTATCATATTACATTATTAATTTTTATTTTCAGAAATGTTCAGATGCACAGCATAACCTAGACTGTTTTACCATGGAGAAGGGCAGTCTTCGTCTCTCCCCTTTAGGAAGACTAATTGGAATCTCAGCGATTTTTCTCAAACTATAAGAGCTCATTCATTCCATGAGTACATAAATAAGGTAGAAGTTAGAATAACATGGTTGTAAAAGTTATCATCTAGAACAAGCGCTCTCTAACATAAATATGATGCAAGCCACATACGTAATTTTAAATTTTCTGTTAGCCACATTAAAAATTAGATAAAATTTAACTGCATTTTAATCCAATATATCCAAACTGTCATTCCAACGTATCATCAACATGAAAAATTAATACTTTAAATTTTAATTTTTATACTATTTTCAAAATCAGGAGCACGTCACACCTTTACTAAGTCAAGTGTCCAGTGGCCACATGTAGCTAGTGGCTACCGCATCGGAACAGCGCCGTTCTAGAGTGATTTTTAAGCAAAATGAGACCTGAATGTCTATGCTTGGATTACAGCTGCCTCGGTTTTCCCCACAGATGAGTTGGTAGGAGGCCAGAGGAGAATGTCAGACATGTCACAGACTGAACCAAGTCAAAGCTCTACTGGCCACTTCTGCTTATCCGTGTGCTTCAGAAGGGCGTTTCCCAACACGACTTTTAGGGAGCAGTGCTTCCCTGGGCATTGCTAAGTTGTCTGCTGGCCACAGTCTCTCTCATCCCTTCGGGCCCTGGAATCTTGACCACAGGCTAGTCTCTCCTTAGTGCTGCCGTGTACCCGGTGGTATGCTCATGGACCCACATTTACTGTGGGTGAGCCGTGGGTCTCCATGCAGGAAGGACTGTGTGCAGAATCTTAATAGGATTTTGCAGACCTGGCCTGGGTTGGCAGCTTTTTATTGTTGCAGGCAACAGTTCTTTTTAGAAATCTACTGAAGCCTACAAATTTGCATGACTAAGATCACACGATGGGGATAAGCCTCCCCCCCACCCCCAGATGTGAATATGACCATCAGTGGGCATCTTTCAGGTTTTCTTAGAAGGACTTAATCAACACTGCCGTCACACATGGATTCAAAAGACTTTTGGGTATTTCTTACATCCTGCTGTTTTAGAATAATCCTCAAGGTTCTAGAGCCATTTTTAGTGGCAGACTTGAAAGAACAGTTTGCCTTTTACTGTGACCTCAATTACATAGCATTTTAAACATATTTTGTAATTTAGCATGTTTAGCAATGCCTATCCCCTGGTTCACATGCAAGGTAACTGTGTGTGGGTTACCTACACACTGAAGATTTAGAGTCATTTTGTTTCATTAATTTCATAATTGCAGTACTTTTTTTTTTTTTTTTCACAGAAGCATCTGGTTGCATTTCAGACTGGAAAAACATACAAATTCCAGAAAAGGGAAAGAACAAAATTAGTGAACTATTCTGTTTTAAGATTGTTCTTGCAAAAATATGCAAAAACAAAAAAGTCAACAAAGTGAATCAGCACTAGGTTTTTCTTGATGAAATTCGACTCCACATAGAATTGATATAAATATACTAAGCAGAGCCAATTACATAATTACAATGCCATTATGTAATTTACTTGTCATTACAGAGTATTCAGCATACTACTTTAGAAGGTGAAAAGTTTACAGACATTTACCTACATAATAGGATTCATAAATCCTTGTAATTACTGCCTATTAGGTCATATTCCAATTTTCTTAATGCTCATCACTGATCTGTTTCCGATCAGGGTTATGGCGGACATCTGCACACTTACTGGTTCAATGCTGCTTAATGGTTAGACTCTGTGTGTGTCTTCAGTGTTTTTTTAAACATTTATAAATGTATAATCTCAATATTGGTACAATATGCATAACCACATGATAAGCAGAAATGTACCTAATAATTTTCTGTAATTTTTTTCGAAGTCCTTTTCTTCCCCTGAAACAACTCAGAGGAATTTTCTGATTCTTTGACAAATAGAGGGCGAAAGAAAAAAGACCACAGGAGAGATATTAGCTATCCACCCATGGCAAACAAGGTCAGCATTTTCTCTTTCTATATCCTGATATAGTAAGGACCAGTTTTTGTCATGCCTTTCAGATATCACCTGACATCAGATAATCTCAGCTCACAAAGTCCAACCGTTTATACCCTTATCTTGGAGAGTAATTACAAATCTGACTAATTTATTCTTCCTTGTTTAAAATTCCAATTCCTAAATGCTTGTGATATACTTGAGAGGACTGGATTGCTTGATTTGAACTTCCTTCACTCTCAGCTTTTTCTCTGTCACCTGCCCCAGAGGTCCGCCTAGGGCAGGATGCAAGCCCATCCATGACAGCGGACCAGCTGACTCCTTCACAGGAGCCAGACTGTGAAGGCTCTAGTGAAGGCTGAAGGCATCTGACCTGGTTGAGCTCAAGGGAGCCAAATGGAAGAAAACCTCTTCCGTACTCTGACTGAAAGCGATGCTGTTGAATATTGGTATATTGTCATTACTCTGTAATGGGAAATGGGATTCCACTGATCATTTGCTCTTCCCAAACCAGTATCTTGGATTGCTACCACTTGTCCCAGATCTTTGCTTTGCTCCATCTCTCTGGCCATTGGCTGCCCTCGAGGACTGAGAGATCCTCTCCAAAACCCTGAAAGGAGCATCCTGCACTGGCTGCAGAAATGTGGGGCCCTTGATGGCCCAGAATTTAGTTTGAAACTAAACAACAGTGATGACTACAAAATCACACCATTCTTTTTAGTAGGTTTTTCAGTACATTTTGAAGAAATTTTGATGTGAACATCTTGACCTGGAAAATCTATGGATATGGAATATTTATATCCATGGAATCTTTGCTGTGACTCATTGTATTAAAGATGATAGGTATTTCATTTCAGTCAGATTAAATAATAATCTTTGCCATCCATTTAAAAGATAATTTCAAGCTACTCAACTGCAACAGGATCACATTGGAATTTTGAGAGCTGCGTGCCCCCTGAGCACTCTCACCCTGACAATCAGGTGCAGATGACAAAAAATGTACTAGGTTTCTTCCTTCTCTGTCTTTTCCTCGATACACAGATAGTAGTTAATCGGGTCTGTCAATGATACAAGTACGTACAACTGTAAATTGAAAACTGTCATCTCATAACAGCCTCCTTTAACCTGACCTATTTTAGAGCCTATCACACGGGGTGCAGATAGTGTTCTCAGGAGTTACAGTTCCATCTACATTTACACTGTCAAGGTTATTATTTATGTCAGGAGTTCCTAAGCTGTTTCCGTTCATGCAATGTCTCAGTGATATTTCCACGTCCCTCTAAAACCACCAGAATTACCTAACGTCCATTTATTAAGTAGTTAGGTCCAAACAACATAATAATAGCACTGCATTCCATGTCTGACAGAGGTTGCTGTGTTTCCCTTGAAATCCTGAGGTCTCCTGTGAGTTCACCGAGTGGGAGCAGCAGACAGGGATTTAAGCGATGCCTTATGCCAGATGAATGCACAGGACCAGGGAAAAGGGATTATTAGTAAAGGGGTCAGGGGCTTTTGTTTGTACTATCATCTTTTTATCTATGGCCTTTCTGATATACATATAAAACGTGTGCATTTTTTAAAAAGTAATTTTCACATAATTACCTAAGGAAATAAATTCAATCTCCAAAGATTTCAGGAGTCAGGCAAACTATGGTTCACAGACTAAATCTACAGAGACCTGTTTTTCTTTTTTAAATAAAATTTTACTAAACCATGGCCATTCTCACTCATTTATATATTGTCTGTGGTTGCTTTCATGCTTTGAGTACAGAGTAGTTTCAATAGAGGCCATATGGCCCAGAAAAGCCTAAAATGTTTATCTGACCTCTTACATTAAAAAATCAATGAAAAAAAAAAAGACCCTGATTTTTCATGGCACCCCATGCCTTTTGGTGGCATCTAGGAATACAGAATCCCATGGTGCAGATTTCTTCTCCTCAGCCGAAGGCCCGTACCGCCGTCTGTTTCTTAGGAAGGTAGGAGAGCTTGTTTCTGCTGTGGGTGGTCCCACCACAGTGACTGCGCTGGAAGGAAAACCTAGAAAAGTTTCCCTACAAAACAAAAAATGGCATCATTCCTGGGGAAAAAAAAAAATAGACTATAAACTGACTTGGGTGAGAGAGGAATTAAAAAGATTTCTACACTTTGGGAATGTTTTGTAAATTTGATCCTCATATTTAAAACCATGTAGATATCTTACACTGGAGTTTTTGTTCACATTTAAGTCAATCTGGAGCTGTTGCTTAGTAAGCTAAGAAATAAGAGAGCCCTTTGGTTCTGAATCCTTCAGAATATTTTCAATTATTTTCTATCAATTGGATTTTCGTTTTAATCATTTTTAGGAAATAATGTGCCATGTTATATGACCTTCTGTGACGACTTGCTAACAGCCAGGTCTTTTATGTAAGAAGGCTACTTTTTAATCCTCGTGTTTTTCTGAGTGTTATATATTTCAATCCTTTGAAAAGAGGGGTCCTGAATGAACATTTGCCTTTACTGTTCTTACATATTTAGAAATCCAAGAAGGACTCTTCTCTTAGTCTCTTTTTGTCACAGAGAAATTATTCGTTCCATAGTATCTGCCTTAAGGGAAGCCGGTGACACAGATTGAAAGATGTAGGCATGCGTGACCTTTGTGTTTGACTTTGAACATCTGCAGCCAAAGGTTACAAATGAGATATTGAGTAGAAAAACCTACTATCAGCTTATTGTTAAGAATACCTAAAATTATATCATGACTCTGAGACAACATACTGTCTTCTCTAAACTGTTGGAGCAATTAATAATGTGACGTAACTCTTACAGGGAGAGACCTGGTTCTTCTTGCCGATGCCGTGAAGAAGTACAGATCAGCAAATCTGTTAGTATGCAAGCAGGATTTATCGGTGATATGTTTGCATGACAGAGAACAGCCCTCGTAGAGGCTGGGGATGGGAGAGGCATAGGTTCAGGGCAAAGCAGGGTAAGGGCAGCCAGAGGCCAGGTGGCAAGCATGCCAGGGCCTTTGTTCTGAGGACTTACGTAGTTGGCGGGATGGCAGCAGTGAAGAAGTTATATATTGATTGACAGGTAAAGATGGTGCCAGCTTTGGGGAGGGAGAAGGCCTGAATACCCAAAGTTGTTAATGGGCTTCTCCCTTTGGTCACCATGAGCCCTTTCCAGCCTTTCAGGCCTTGGGATGAAAGCACACAGTTCCAAATGCTTTCTTTCCCAGATAGTGGAAAAGATGGAAGAATTTCAAGGGCTTCCCTCCTTCCTGCCTTGGTTTTCCTTCTGGCCTCTCATTCTACCGTAACATAACCACTGGGATGCACTGTAGAACTCAGGGGAAAAGATGAATAGTCTGCCAGCTTCTCTTGGTTGATGTGTGTAGAGGAGAGACAATTAGAATGGCAGAGGGAAAAGATAAAACGTAGATTAGGATTCCACATTCCTACTGCTTGTTCTTCTTAATTGCTCAGTTTGAAGGCAGTTGTCAATGTATTGGAATTAACATTTTTACCTTTCTCTCAATATCAGGGGCACCTACTTCCCTTAGAAATGAATAGACAAAAGTCAATGGCTAATTTTCCTCTCAGAACCATTTTAAACAGTGGAGTTTAGGGGATATTAGGTCTACATCACAAGCACACTGTAAAGAAATGATTTGCTAATTTTGAAGCTTCCAGGAGTAGCCCATCCCAGGAACCCATTTTTCTCAGTCAACTTTCACTGAGAAACAAGTTCTGTACGGTGAGGGAGGCAGAGATGAATTCAGCTACACGAGAAGTGAGCTTTGCAGATGGAGACTAGAAACATGTGGAGCCCGCTGCTACATTTAGGCAGGCAGTAAGCCCTCTAGGGGTGGAAAGAAAAAGAGCTCCCTTCTGCCTGGAATGATCAAGGAAAGCTTCAAGGGAACACAGGCTGGATTTGAAGATGGGTAGGGTCTTTGCAGGTAGGGAGGAGAAAGGGGTCAAGTTTGATTGAGAAATCTAGAGTGAAGAAATGCAAAGCAACATGGCAAAGGAACATCTTGGGTTTGAAAGGCTGAAATCTAAGGGAAGGGCTGCTAAGTCTGAACAAGTCTCAGATCATGTGCAAGGTTGAATTAGACCTTGCTCCTTTCTTATTCTGGGTAGACACTGTGCATTTTCTCAGAGTACCTAGCTCTCTGGGATTTCCTACATACTTTACTATGGGATAATTTGGCACATCCCTAAACAGGATAAAAATCACTCAAGACAGCAAAGAAATGTTTGCAAGTCACCAGTTGAAGCAAAGACTGCATTGGTTTAGCTAGGTCTCCACTGACAAAGCAGAGTAACAACAGTGATTATCTGAGTAAGTTTTGCCAAACACCAGTACCTGAATAGCTCTGTGACTAGAAATCACCGAACGACTTGCTAAAGCTTTGCCGGTGGAGGCCCACATCAAGGTTACTTCTGCCGTTGTTATTTTAACCCTTTAAAAATTATCTGACCCAAAAAGGCAATCCCTGCAGGAATAGAGACAGAATTATACCTGCACATTTAGATTTTAAAAGATAACCTGTACAAAAGAAGCTTAGTCTCAGACAATAAAATTTAAAATGTTCATACCCGCTTCCCTCAGACATCAAGCTGATCCTGTGAAGTCCTTTCTTCTTCATCCCTGTCTTGCCCCTTTACACCCCCTT
Organism: Anoura caudifer; assembly: GCA_004027475.1. Classification (NCBI taxonomy): domain Eukaryota; kingdom Metazoa; phylum Chordata; class Mammalia; order Chiroptera; family Phyllostomidae; genus Anoura; species Anoura caudifer. Next base: position 148,728 of record PVKU01001684.1, on the reverse strand, counting down.
CTATAAATCTCTTTTTATATCCTTCATTGCAAGCAGTATTTCACATCCATCTTCAAAAAAAGTTACTTTTAAAGTATTGACCAATGAGGATCAGATTACAGCAGGTATACTTCTAGTTGTCCAGCTACCTCGCTTGTTTCGGTTCCTGTGGTTGTGATTGGCTGCGCTGCTCCTCCAGGCAAACCAGGGAAGGAGCAAAGGTCGACTGTCACCTGAGAGACAGAGGAGAAGCTGAGACCTAGAGACTGGGAGGTTCAGAGCACACCACTTAGCAGGCACTGAGAAAGGAGGACTTTCTACTAGGGTTTCTCAGGCTCAGGTGGCATTATCTGGTATGTCTTTTCCTATGGGAGAAATTTGCATTCCTGGGTTGTCAAAAGTTTACTGGCCTAAACAGACATGAGCATCTAAGTAGCAGCATGGGGGTTAGATGACCGGATCCCATTCTATACAGGACACCTATCTCCAGTAGCTTAGGTTGCAAGTCATTAGCCAAAAACAAGCACATGTAGGGTTTGGAGGACAAAAAAAAAGTATGACTATATTTACACAGGCAAGATTGTAGGTTACCTCCCCATCTTCTGGTTGAAAAGTATTGAAAAAGGAGCTGTGAACATTTCATTTTTAAAACTTGTCAAAATGGTGCTATCGACTCCTTAATAGATATATTGAAATTTTTTTAGGTAAACATGTAAGTCTGACCTGGCCATAAATGTAAATACAGAAAATGTTTGTAGAGAACTCATCTCAATCACACCCATTTGCTTTTGACTGAATTGCCATGTTCTCCAGTGCTGGGGACTGGCAGAGAGCCCCAGCTGCCGACAGAGGGGACCCAACAGACTCACTGGCGCTCTCTGTGGCCCCCAGCCAGGGGCAGACAACATCACAGCCACAGACAACTGTGGCTCTTCTTGGTCTCAGGTTGAATAACCCGACTGAATGACTAAACAAGCTCATTTTTTGGTGTTTCCCTGGAACAGAAAGGAAGACTATGCAACGTGAGACAAAATGGATGTTGGTAAATTGTTGAAACTGACTGAGGGCCAATGTTACTTTGTGTAAGTCACCCAGATGTGTCAAAAGACCATGCCAAAGGCAGCATATCTCTAGCTGCTGGGAAGTCTGTAAAGCAATTTGCATGTTCAGTATGGTAATAAATCATCTAAGAGTCCACCAAAACTTCGCATTCTGTGCTTTGAATTTTACCACAACTCAAGAGTGACACAAGGGACATTTGCCTTACATCCGAAATATGGGGTGGGATCACTCCTTTACTGTTTCCCCATTCCCTTGGAGAAAATTATACTTTTAAGTTTCATAGCATTTTAAAATGCCATACAGTGATGTCATAAAAGTCGTAACACCATTAAAGTTAACAGGGGAACTTAGTAGTAGTCATTTAATCCAGCAGTCATTTTGTTAGACACATGACACCCAAAAAGGCCACAGTTAGTGGCTAAGAATAGGTCTGGGTTCTGCTGTCTCCCAGCCCAGTGCACTCGCCTCTGGGAAGTCAGTGCTCGCGGCACAAGGTAAATGCAACAGTTCACACAAAAACTGATGTTTCATTTTAACACTTTGAAACCACAGAAAAACAGCACAAGAACGTCTTCCAAAGAGAAGCAGTCTTTTTTTTTCCAGACCTGCAATTATATTGTTAACATTTTTGTATCAACTTAGCACTAAAGCACAGGCATTTTTGCATAAATTCTCATTTATGACAGCTGCATAATAATGCAGTCTCAGTTGCTTTTTTCCCCTCGGTAACACTACATAAAACCCTTTGTGTGTTTGGGGAAATCAATCCTCAGGAAACATACTAATGTGGAATTAGTTTTATTTGGACTAAATGATATTCAGTGGTCACTTCATGATGCTGCTTTCAAATGGCCATGACCTGAGCATGAGGACTAAACCACAGGTTCACTCTGAAGAAGCTGTTAGCCACGTGAGTTGTAAGGACCGGAGAGTCTTTCTTAAGCTTGGCCACTCCACTAGCAAACATTTGTGTGAAATATTTGAGAAGGGGATAACAGCAGAGCTTACCCTCAGAACTGCAGCTTGCTACTACCATTAAACTCCAAATCCTCACTTTGTTGAACAGATAATAAACGTCTTCTCAACTGCGAGAAGTGCTGGAGAAAAACAAGCCCATTTTGACTACATAAAACATTTTTATTTCAGCCTAGCTTTGCACAGTCTCTGGACTATTTCTTTTAATAAAAAGATCAGCTCTCACTTAAGGGATGTCTTAAATCTCCTGGAAAAAAAAATAATACCATCCAAACAATGAGCAAAAAACCTGTTTTGATACTTGTATATTATGCTTCCTCCATTATTTTTATGAGAATACTCCACTCCACTAAATCACCTGTACAGTTAATAACACAGGGAGCATGGATCTACCCTCTTTCACCCGGGGTGCACTTGTAGCTCACATTTTCCATTAATCTTCTGTCTTCTTTGGCTATAGAAGCCCACACCCATAGTGGAGCCTTTGCTCCAGAGGAATAAAAACACCGTGTAATGTAAACACAGGTCATTCATGTTGGATGCCATGTGACAGCACCCGTTAATGAACCAACAGAAGTTTCATCACCTCATGACCTCAATGAAGGATAGCTCATAAATGTCTTATGAAGAAGTAAATGACTACTCTGTTGTTTTTATTTCTGTTTTGGGAATCTATCACTCTCCTGTTGACATCTGAAGGAATCTTACACACACTTCCCAGAGCTGATGATCCATTGAGAGATGCAATGGCTGGCTATCCAAAGGGTCATTGCCAACCCTTTCCAAAAGGCTGGAAATTCTTACGCTTGCCTTTCCAGCTAGCATTGTAGCTAGGAGTAGTCATGGGACCCAGACTACGGGGAAGAAAAGCTACTGGAGGCTTCTAGGAAAGTTTCTGCTTTCCTGATCGAAGAGACAGATGAGTAGTGTCACACCTTCCCCTACTTCCTGACTTGAGTGCATATATAATGTCCACAGCTACAGCCCCTCACCAGTATGAGGGAAAGCTGAGGGGGACTGTATAATCGCTGCCCTGAATTCTTGAGCTGATAACTACTAACAAATACCTATACTCAGGGTTGTTTTTTTGAGGAAAATACCTATTTGTTTAAACCTTTTAATAGTCAAATTTTCCATTGCATGCTCCCCACAGTATCCATAATTGCTTTCTTATAACAGTCCAAGTATTTCTTTGTAATCACTTTCAGCTTTTTTCAACTCTAAATGAAATTATCACCATAATTCTTTAAACATGTACAACAAACAGTACAGTATATGTGCTCATATGTTACTGTAATTAAGTCTGAATACATTCATCACCATCCTGGCTATAAAACAACAAATAAAGATTCAGAGGTATTGTAGCTAATGCGATATGAGACATTGGCAGGAGGTTATTTGCATGTGCATTATTAATCTTTATTTTCCAGTTTATATGCATAGTTTTGGAAGAGTTGAGAAAGTTAAATTGTATACTTTAAGTTCAGATATATGAAATTTTTTGTCAATAAGGCTAAAGCAACCTATACAAGAAGTATCAAGGATAAATTACAAGAGTCTAGAAATTTTATTCTGATATATTTCACAGCAATTAAAAATACATACACATTTTATTTATATTAACACATGCTCTTTAGTTTAATAAAGGTTCTAGTTTTACAGACTGGCTCACAAAGGAACTATAAATGTCTTAGAAATAAAATCTATATTAGCTTTTATTGAATTGCAAGAGATGAATTTTTATTTAATTATACATGTAAAAACCTTTGGAAACAACAAAATAATGAAGAAATGATAATGTCAATTTCCTGTGCTCCGGGATTAGTCTGACACTTCTTCCACGCTCAGATCCCCCTGTCCCCTGGCTCTAGAAGCTGAGTAAGAAAGGCATGGGAGATACATCAGACCAATAATTACACAGCACAGGGTCTAACAGAAATCTGGCCCATTCTCCAACCTCTCTAGGTTCTGTTAATTTACCCATAGGGCTGGTACAGCTACAGCACCCACTAAATTAAAAGACACTGGATTTTAACAACATATTTTAAGGATGCTAGTGTGTTCTTGAGTAGACAGATAAAATTTTTACCTATATCAAAGGGAATTACTCATACGTAAAAGCTTTTTGTACTGGGAGATAATTTTAGACATAGAAATCTATAATTTCAAATATATCCAACCACAATGAACAGTGAAGTGCAAAGATTTTTAACATTCATAATCTCTTTAATACTCTAGAAGTTTCTATCACACATAACTGCAGAACACTAAATTCTTGCAATTATTTTTCCTCATTATTGTGTCAAACTTCAACAGTTAATCAAGAGCTATCAATATAACTACTATCTCATGCAAAAGTATCACTTAGGATAAATTATTTTTCTTGTATAAAATTAATTTCCTTAAAAAATAGGTCCTATGTACTAAAAACAGTACTATGCCAAGTATTCCTGCACACGTTTCTGATACAAACTATCTATCAGCTAGAGAAAAACAATCGACCGCATTGCAAGGCAGATTATATTCGTTCGTTAACTGACCTGTGAAAAGTTATCTTTAAAGAAAGTTTAGGGGGGCCATAATTTCTATTCTACTGACAACAACTAACTGATTTATTTCTAATGTTCAGAAGTCCCCATATAGCAAGGCCTGAAGGTTCAGAAATCAGAAAAGATTTTGTATTTAAGAGTAACTTCATGAAATTCTCTACTTCATACTATAGAATAACAAATTTTTATATAAATAGACACGCATGTACATACACACATTAGAGCTGTGCTGTTCCATACAGGACACTGGCCTCATGCGGACAACGAGCACTTAAAGCGTGGCTACTCCTAAGTAGTCAAGTACACACCAGATTTCAAATAACGAGTACAAAAGAAGAATGTGAAGTAGCCTAATGATCTTAAATAGTGGCTAATGTTGAATGATAACATTTTAGATCTATTGAGTTAAATGAACTATATTATTAAAATTAATTCCAGCTATTTTTTATTTTTTTAATGTTGCTGCTAGAAAATTTTAAATGACATATTGCTTCACATTAGTTTTCTATTCAACAGCACTGCCATAGAAACAGCAGACTCATTAATCCCAGCCCACATTGTTAAATTTTTGTATCATTATGGCACTTGAGATAACATACTTTAATATATTAACACAAGGTTCCTGAGCTTAGATTCAAGTATACCTCTACCCTTAAAAACCAACCCCAACAGAACCTTCTCCAGTCTTTTTCATCATCCTCCGTATACTGGGAACTGTCTAGCCTTTAGTCAGGTATGAGTCTGCAAACACGCAACGGATCTTTTCAGAGATGAAAATGTTCTAAAACCGGATTGTGGCGATGGCCGCACAACTACAGAGGTATGCAAAAATCACCGGACTGTATACCCACAACTGATAAGTTGTATAGCATGTACATTACACCTCAGTAAAGCTGTTCATTTTTAAGTACACAGCTAGGGCCCAGCAGATCCAAACTGCCATGTAGAAGCTGCATAGAAATTTCAGGTAATTCAAATATAATTTCTCAATCCATATGACTCCATATTGCAACAAAAAAATTTCCCATGAGTATACTTTCACCTGTAATAGGTCCATAGTAAACAGAGGATTATGTAATAATCACTAATTAGAAGAATAAATTGAAAAGGACAAAAGGAACATTAGGGTGACTGAAGGGGACAGTTCATTTGTGTGTAGGGGCACCCAAGCCAAGCAATAATAGCCCTTACAAACAGCACTGCGGCAAACAAACCCCTTTACACAACCTGGGCACCTTAAAACTGAACATCTGTTGGTATTTAACCCTCTTAGGTAGAATACTGGAATATAAGAAACTTCCTACTCTACACTAATGAAACCAAATGAAAAAAATACATGAAATCAAAATTAACACTGAACAATTTCCATGGGGAACCCAAAACTAAACTGCTGAGTGTCCTTTTCCTATTACAAGAAGAAAACAGTGGGAGAGAAATCTAGCATCTCAAAATTGCAGGCAACCTAGAAACAATGATTTATTAATAAGTTGTATCATTTACGCATTGTTTCTGTCAGATCTTGAAACAAATTACTTCCAATCTAAAAGCTTAGGCTGGCCGGTTAGCTCAGTTGGTTAGAGCATGGTGCTGATAAAAACTGAGATTATTCACCGTGGATATTGTAGTGCTGCAACCTTTTGTTGCTGTTGTTTTTTTTAACATCATTGCTAATAGCAAAAAATAAAAATAAAGACAAAACCCAGCTCTACTTTTTCCATTTTATCAAAACGGGTCTGAGGAACAATGACTTATGCTCTCTTCACACCCAGGAAAACACAAGGTAAAACACAGACCAGACCTTCATGCGCTTGAACCACTACTATGTGCTCATGCGCTTCTTTCGGCCCATCTGGCTCATATTTCCAGATTTCATTTCACCCCATACTAAACAAAAAAGAAAATAAAAAGGAAATGAAACAACAATAATAACACAGAAAGAACTCACACTGAACAATGAAATAGATTTCAAGCTGTTGCATGTACAAAACATAAACACACATAAAAATGTGCCTGTACACATTGAGATGCCTCAAATTTTCATTTCAGAAGTAAACCAGGTAGATAGTTCAAAAACCAGAGTCATTTAGAATGCTAAAATCATTTAGGAATGTTCATTTAAGGCAACCATAGAAGCAAGGGACCTGTTATATAGTCCACTCTCATTATAAAATGACTCATCTAGGCATTTGGATAAATCTCTGAATCTGTCTGTTCCAAACAAAAGTTACACCACAATTGTGAATGTTTATGAAGTAGTTAGTAATACTCTATGGGCTGAGTAACACTTTTAAAAGTGAAACACATACAAAACATTCATTGAATTTGACCTTCTACAGCAGGAGTCCCCAAGGAACTCGGCTGCAAACGAAGGTTCTGCCTCCTGTCTCCACCCCACCCCATCTGCAGCTGCTAGTGAGGGAGCAAAGCTCACCTGAGCTCCGTGCCCCCACCTGAGCTCCCCCCACCCCATCTTCCACAAAAGCAGTCCCTGGTGCCAAAATGGTTGGGGACCACTGTTTTTAGAGAGGTGATTCCCTGTTGCTAAATACAGGACACCCCCAGCCACTTCACACAACCCACACTATTGCCAATCAATGCGGGGTCCCCAGCATATATTTGGCAGTTTTTTGTACTGCCTTATTCATGTATAAATGTTCTATAACTCCCAAAATAAGTGCACATAAAAATACAACTGTATATTTAAAGATAACCACAAAATAATACTACCTAGGTATCAAAATTGAATTATTTAATTTGAACCTATAGTTACTATAACATCTATCCTTTTTATGTTTATCTTTTCAATACTTAAAGTAGTGCAAGTCAACTGACAATGAAGTTCATTTTTATAAAATATAGAGAATTTTTTTTTTAGTCCAAGATATTGGCAAACTCGTAGAGCACACCAAAAGTAAAGCACTACTATTTAAACTATTGAAAAAAATTAAAACTTTTACAAAATGTTCATAAAGCTCTAAAATAGATTATTTTTAAACTTAACATCAAGGAGCTTGTGCTTTTCTCTAATTTCCAAACAGGCAAAAAAATTCATACTGAGGCACTATTCAACCTCTCCAGAGTTTGGGTCAAAGAACTCTTACCTACTTCTTGGTGGATTTTGGTCGTACTCTCCACTCCTAGACACTCTTACACCAAACAGTGTGCAAAGAACTATGAGAAAACTAAAATGCCCTCTCTTTGATAGCTATTTGCTTTAAGAATAAGATAACCCAAAACATCTCAAATTTTTCTACAGGGTGTAAAAAAGAGAGGGAAGGGTGATGTTTTACACAGGCCATGGAGCTGAGAGAAAAAGCTGATGCAGGGAACCACGGTGCTAAAAGACTGAACGCATCATGCCTTTCGTAAGGCTTTTCGCAAGTCACCATAGAAGTTGATTAAAGTGCTCGCCATGGCTGTGTCTACTGCAGACTGAGGGATCATCCCACGCAGATCCGTCTGAATGTAGCCTGTCAAAAGACTCTGGTGTGTGCTGTCTTTCAGTGGAACACAAAACCAACCACAGGGATGGTTATATCCGCGAACAAATTCTGGTCTCTTTTCACTCCATTCGAGACTTCTCCCTACAAGGCAATTTTAAGGTAACACTATTAATAGTAATGACTGACATAAGTCTAAAACTCTCATTAAAAATATTATTAGATTTCATTTAAGTAATTTTCGTTATCCATGTAGATGAAAATTCAGCCCCAGGAGTAACCATGGAACAATGAAAACAAAAAATAATTACCAGGTAGAATTCTGACAGGGGGCTAGATGAGTAATAGGGAAAGTTCTAATTCCTTCAGAATGAAAGACATCATGTCATCTTGGTAACTACGAAACTTGGATGCAGCATCCAGGCCTCCAAGCGCCAACTCAAACCTCTGGTGTCACCACTACTCCCCACGGGCACTACCATATCTAACTTTGGTACTAGCTGGTTAAGAATAAACAAGCAGATGTTTCACTACAACTGCCTTAGAAAGCAGGAGCCTTCTAATAGCAGTGTTTTTAATTTAGAAAAGAAGAATATCACACAACTCAAGGAAGGAAAAATATTCTAACACACACCAAGCCTATTTTTTCTACCTATATGACTAAGAAGGTGTATGTCATCTACTGGATCTCTCTCTGAGAGGCAGTCATGTGACCCATATTTGTTAGCTGTGGCCTGGAGGATACCACGTAACTGGAAGCAAAAACTTAGGTCTCAGAACCCTTCTTGAAACTGTTATTTTAATACTTAGGGTTCAGTATTTACGAACAAAGCCTGGTGATCATAAATAACTGTGAAAATATATCTTATGTTGAAAGAAATATCCAGCCTAGAAAACTCAAATAAATCAAGTTTTAAAACAAACTGAAAGAAAGTATAAGGTTTTGAGATCATTACCACAGGATAACAGCCCTCCTTCATAGTCCACAGTGTAGGAGAAATCAACAAACTCTCGTGGGGAAATGATATTCCAAAGCTGACCAGCAGTAGTGTAACGCATCACACAGCAATTCTGAAAGAGGAAAATTCATCTTCAGGAAAAAAATGGATGCTCGCTTAAAATGTATTATAATTACTAGTAATGATTCTTACAGTGTTTCTGACAGGTTCAGATCTCTATTCTAAATCTCACTGCTGTATGCACATGAAGAGGATAAATAATCAAAATACAGAGAGGCAGGTTACCCCATATCCAAATCTCTAATTCAATAAAGTCTCTTTGTATCCAGTATGATATTCAACATGGAAGTGTGTGTTGTAGATGCTAAATGTTTAATATAAAATCCACAAATACTCTGACTAAAACACCACATGGTTCAATAAAGAAATTCAAACATGATGTCCTGACCAGTGTGGCTCAGGCGGTTGGGCACTGTCCCACAGAGCGAAAGGTAGCCAATTTGATTTCCAGTCAGAGCACTAGCCTGGGTTTTTGGCTTGGTCACAGGTAGGGGTTCGTAGGAGAGGCAACTGATTAATGTTTCTCTCTCTCTCTCTCTCACCCTCCCTTCCCCTCTCTCTAAAATAAATAAAGAAATAATTAAAAAAAAGAAATTCAAATATGGCAAGAATTCAATTAATAAAAGTAGAAAAAGACAGCAAACCACTTCAGTTACAAAATTCTCTAATACCTATGGTGGCATTTTCATATCTGGTCTTTGATTTTGGATTAATATAGATAGAAAACTTACATACAATTTATCTGGACACCTACATAGCAGTGGCGTTTTCAGAATTTTAGATTTCAGAACTTCAAGTAAAGTTTTACAGATAAAGATGCTGATGATTGTTTTACGCAGCAAGGGTAGAGCTACTTCGGAAAACAAACTCAGTTCTGACTAACACTCATGAGGTAATATGCAAAGCTCAAGCTTTTTTAAAGACAGCAAGAACTCCCCTGTGAGATCTTTGCCGTGACTACTGCAAATGTGCACGCATGCTCACATCCGCATTCCCTCTCTCCCTCTCTCACGCACACACGCACACAATCTGAACTAACATTTCTACGCGAATACCTCTTCAAAGTGCTCCAAAATGTCCAATGAAGTCATCAAGCTATCCCAATCCAAGCGACAGGGACCTGGGCATATGTGCTCCATTACACCATTGACATCATCATCTATAACACCTTGGGCTTTGAAACTGAAGGGAAAAAAAAAATTAAAGTCAAATACTATTAAAATGAAAAATTTCAGCATGTCCTTGTAGTTCAAAATTAACCTCAAAAACAGTAAAAGTTAGTAAAGATTTACTAAAGTAAGTAAATCCCAACAACTTTTCTGACAAATTAAGTCCTATCAATTATTTTATCAGAATGCACTCTTTGTCCTCAAATCTACTAAGAGATCTGAAGACTATATTATGTGCTATTATCATGGACTTAGTAAGTATCGTCAGTCACATCATGATGTGGCCAAAACAGTCTGCAGACACTGTGATACTTCCATTTACTGAGTATGCTATTCACTTCAGTTGTGCTCTAACATGTTATTAGAATACACATATTTTTACCATGACTTTTAAAAACTTATTATTAGGAACAAAAACAGGTCACCTAGAAATAGAACACCTAGGACTGCTTCATGAATAGTATTGAAACTTGACATAACTTGAAAGTGGTATTATATGCACATATCTGTGGGGAAAGGATGTATTATTCCATAAATGGTGCTTGGGATTACCTTAATGAAGAAACTAAAAACTAAATCCCTACACTTCACACCATTCACAACAATTAATTCCAGAGAGAGTAAAGACCACCATGTAAAATGCAAAATGTTTAAACTCAGAGAAAAATATATAAGTAACCATCTTTGTGACCTCTGGATACAGGGGGATTTTTTTTTTTTTTTAATATCAATGTGTGGTTGCTTCTCATGCGCCCCCTATTGCAGGCACCTAACCTGCAACCCAGGCATGTGCCCTGACTGGGAATTGAGTCGGCAACCGTTTGGTTTACAGGATGGCGTTCAATCCACTGAGCTACACCAGCCAGGGCCAGGGGGACTTTTTTAATACATAAAATACACAAAAGCACAATTAATAAAGATAGTTAAAATTTAAAATTTGCATACCACAAATGACAAATTAAGTAATTTCTTTAAAAAATAGTCATAGACTGAAAGAACATATGGGCAACACATATAAACAGACATATGATTATTATACAAAATAGTTATTATTATAATTAATAATATAATATTATATAATATATATTTATAATTATATATATTATATAATATATAATAATAAGGGTATATAGTTAATTCCTATAGACCATTAAAAAAGAGACAGACAATTCAAAGAAAAGATGGGCAAAGGATATATTAAGACTGACCTGAAATGTCAATAAATTTAGAAAAGATGCTCAACTTCACTTAGAATCAACTAAATATAACAAGATACCATCTCATATCCCTCAGACTGGCAGAAATGATAAACTTAACAACAAGTATTGAATGGAAGGGAATGAGAAGGCTCACACTGCTACCACCACTTCAAAGAGCAATCTGGCAACGTCTGGTAAAGCTGAGTGATGCATGTCCCTCAGAGCCAGGTACACACCCAAAGAATCACACAGGTACAGGAGACATATAGCAAAAAGCTTCCTAGAGCCCCGTACTTTATAGGGAGGAACTAATGACCACCTAAAAAGTTATCAGTATGCAAATAGATGAATACATTGTGGTATATTCATATAGAAGTGAAAGAACAGATCTACACGGCTAAATCCTGAAAACATAACATTAAATGGAAAAAATTAAAAGCAGGTCACTAAAGGAAACACACACAAGTGGTTAAAGTATGAAAAAGAAACAACTTCAAGATAGCAATTACCTCTGGGGAGAAAAGGAAAGAGAAGGAATGAGAGACAGACTGGCTTTAACTTTATCAGCAACATTCATATTTGTTTGTTTACTTTAAAGCATCTGAAGTTGTTTTATCATTTTACAAATATTTCAAGTTCTAATTTATATCACCCATCCTAGATCTGCGCTACCCTCCTGTGTTCTCTAACTTGAGATGGAGGATGGGCAGTGGGGGTGATACAAATTAATCCAGTCACCCAATTAGAAATCTGGGGTTTGAGTGACCCTTCTTTTTCTCTTAACCTTATTCCAATAGTCAGAATTAAGAAGTCATAGTGCTGTAAGATGATTTCCTAAATATAATCTGCTTAGAACAGTATCTGGTTCTCAATAAACGATGTCTTTGTCAAAGCCACCCACCACCACCATCGCTAAGTCTCTTTCCTGTCCACTCGCCCTTGTCCATTCCCATGCTCTGTCTTTAGTTTGTGCTCTCTGTGTCCAACTCAGCACTGCATCTGTCTCTAGCTCTTTAAGAAGCTTTAAGAATCTGAAAAAGGCCACAGATGTCTACCCAAGAATATACACACTAAGACAAAATTTTGTATACAGTCTTAGGGGAACTTCAAGAAGCTAGCCACAGACTCCCTGGGTAAAACCTCTTCTCTCAACTCTCTGTGTTCCTGTCACAATGTTATTAGAGTAAAACTTAAAATCCTTTGAGGACCTGAGAGGTGGGGCTGGGGGCTGAACACAGCGTTTAAGTGCCATACTGAATTCCTTAGTGTAGCATTCAAAACTCCTGCAGACAGACGTTCTCCATACCCTCAGAACTTATGCTCCAGCTCTATGAACACAACTTCTACCTCCCTAAACAAACTTCCTGAAGTGTTTCCCACCTGTGCTTATGCAGCAGATGCAATCCCCTCTGCCTGGAATATGAATCCGTCCTCTATTCTGTAAGAAATACCTATTTCTCCTTTAAGACTCAGCTTAAATATTAGCTCTTGTATGAAGTCCTTTCAAATCACCAAGCACAATGCTCCCTTAGCACTTTGTACACTTTTCAACCCCCCACTGGGACTTACTGATCTAAAGGATTAACTTTCCACCCTTGCTTACAATGATTAATCCAACTCCAGTTTCCCTGTCCTCATCATAAATATTGTATAACTCATCTTTCTAGAAACGCTATCTCTGATATTACGCTTCAGAACACTCTGTGTATAGGAAGCAGGGCCAGACCCGTTTCATTTTAAAAATGACTGTGTCCCAAAGATGTGAACATTCTACTCCAATTACTCAAGATAATTGTCCCCACTGGCTTTATAAAGTAATATATATAATATATATAGTAATATAATATATATATATGTTCCTGTTTAAAGGGACAATTCATGTTCAACTACATGCAAATACCAAAGAATAGAAATAAAAATCACCTATAAAATTGCCATCTAGAGGTATATATTTGGTGTTAAAAAAGCAAACAAAATATATAAAATCAACTCACATTTCTGCTATACACAGTTAAATATTCACTTTATTCACTTTAAATTATATGGGGATCATTTCCTTATGCTTTTAAATAATGTTTTTTCTTGTCCTTCTCTTGTTAATCTCTCTTTTATTATAGGAGTAAAAAATTCAGAACGGTAACAGGAAAATTATTTTTCTTCTTCTACATCAATATAAATATAAATTTATTAAAATATTAGACTAGAACATGGAAGAATTTTTTATAACCTCAAAAATAGATTAGGTGCATCTAACGAAGTTAGAAATGTACAAAATCCAAAACCCTTAAAATACTGATATATTTAACTACACAAAAATTAAAATCTGTTAAAAATATGCAATCCTTTTGAAAATAATCGTAAGAAAAGTTAGAAGATGATGACAGAATGGGAAAAATATTCACAATTTATATTGCCCTAACATATAAAGATGCACTCTACAAATCAGTCAGAAAGTATCAGCAACCTTACAGAAAAAGTTGCAAATGTCCACACAGAGAGTTTATTAAAGGAAAATAATGAGTAGCTCTTAACATTTTTAAATACCTATTATAAAAGAAATTAAAATTACAATGAAATGCCATTTGTCACTTATCTGACTAGCAAAAACTCAGTCCCATGCATTATTGGTGGGGTTATACAGTGGTTCAATTTCTGTTAAGATCAGTTTGTCAGTATTTATCTAAATTACAAATATATATACCCTTTAACACTAGGAATTTATTGCCCAGATATGCTTGCATATGGGAAATAACATACTGTACAAGGGATATTCTTGAGCATAGAAGAGTCATTGATAAGGCATTGTCCGTAACAGCCAAAGACTGTAAGCCACCTAAATGTTTATCAAAAGGCAACTGATTTAATCAACTGTGGTAAATCCATGTAATGAAATGCTCTTTAGCTGTAAAAAAGAATGGAGTTCTTAATTAATCAATATGGAAAAACCATGTAGAAAAATATAAATACATGTACCATACCTGTGTGTAAAGCAAGCTGTCATGTATGTTAAAAATATTAAAATGTGAGGGTGAATAAAATGTATCTATATGACCTACTTATACATAAAAAAATCCAGAAGGATAAACAAGAAAAAAAATAACAGTAGTTATTTGTTAGGGAGGTTGGAAACAGAGTCAAGAGAGAAAAGGTACAACAGAATCTTTTGTTTTAGAGATGTTTGTACATTTTGATGTTTGAAACATGTGAATGTGTTGCCTATTCAAAAAACTAATAAAGAAAAATCTGCTATGGGAAAGGGTTAGGGGAGAATACTCGGATTATGCAATGGGGTGTGATTTCCTAGCAACCAAACCACACCCAATTTTCCCTCTCCTCCTTGCAAAGCCTATTGGGTGATGCACAGGGAGGCAGGGCAGGGGAGGGAGGAGGAGAGAAGTAGAACTGCCTGACCTCACGTCCAAGGAGTTTGGCTTTTCACATTGATGTCAAACAAAGCTATACACATACCATTGTGTTTGTACGTGTGCAAATGTTCTTCTGCTAAAGGTAAACATGTGGCAGCCTTTATTTCATCATTTCTTCATGTTTAAAATATGTACACCAGTAGGCTAAAGAAAAGGAAGCGAGCGGCCTGGCTGTTTTTACCCTGGGAAAGCCTGCTCATTGAGCTTTTGTCCCATTTCCTTTTTTTTCTTCTTAAACTTCCCCGTGGGTATTCACACTAACCAAATTTCACAAGGACACAAACAGGAGATGGGGGGTGGGGTACTCTCGGATGACTCGCCCTGTGCACTGCACTGGCCCCAGGAGGCCCCAGTCCCTCTGGTTCCATCTTAGGGAAGTAAGTAAAGGCCAGATGAGGCTATTCCCGGGTACACATGCTCCTTCGTACTGATTCAATACTCAACAGATATTTAGTAAGGGATGCAGGGTAGGTCTCTTAACATAACAGAATCTCAGCCACAGGGTTTCTTGAGGCAAAGCCTCCATTTTGGTTTCAATTTTGGTCATTATTGAAAGGCAAGAAATTGGAATTTGTTGGCAAGAAAAAGAAATTGGGTACTTAACAAAAAAAAACAAAAAAACCCAGAATAACAAAGTCACAATTCCCCTGGGGAATTCACTTCCACTGGCAATGTGAAATATTTATTTAGTGTCACAAAGCACAAAGATTTTCCAGAAACTGACAGGAAAGACTTAGTGTTCCAAAGGTGGGGTCGCCAGAGCTAAGTTTCTATGAAGAATTGTTGGAAAAAGATTCATTTTGCTCTCCTTGAGTGGAGACCAGTGGGTCATATATCTTTCAAAGCCTCAAATAAAACTTCTATTTTCAAGCCACATTTGCAGCATGATTGGAGTAGAAAGAGCCATATCCAGGCTGCAATTGGTTTGGGGAGGAGGAGCCGGTCCAAAGAGGAGGAGTCCAACAGGTCCTTTATTCTCAGACGACGTGATCATCGATGTTGAAACTCCTAAGACTGATTTTCCTATACTTGATTTGCCTGAAGAGGAATGGGTTAAAGAAAGGACATACATGGCCAGGAACTGGAACTGGAAATCCCGTGGAGGCAGGCTGCTAAGCCAGGACAAGCGGAATAGGGTTAAATAATGTTTTAAAAAGTGTTTTTTAAAGACTGTAAAATATCATGTATGTTCCATAATTTGCTCATTCTCCAACTATTAATTATTCAAGTTGTTTATAATTTTTAATATTATAAGCAATGCTGTGATAGAAGAGACAAGTACTTAACTATTATCTTTCTGATGATTTCTTCAAGATAAATTCTTAGCATCAAGTATGCTAATAGCACTGAGTGAATATAAAAGACTCTTAGAAGGACCTTATAACTATGCTAAGAAATTAAGACCTTATGTCATTTGATATCATTATTTATGAACCTCTCACCACCAACTCAGTCCCCAAGGGATATGGAAATTGAATAGGCTTTGACTTCATTAAAGTGATTTGCTTCTCAGAAAGCTTAAATCTTAAAAACAAAGGCCCAATTTTATTGGCAATGATCATTTAGTGATCATTAATGCATATGTGTAGGGATGTGTGTATAAAATGTTTAGCAATGTCTTAAGAGCTACATAAAACTACTAGATTTACTCACAGATATCCATTAAATTCTTCTGAAGGTTTTCTCCAAATTGTGACATCTCTCTAGAAGAATAAAAACAGTATATGGTGATAATTACATAAGTAGAACCCTGGATATAAAACTGACAATTTCATAAGTCTAGAGCATTAGTCTTTGCATTAAAACTTAAGGAAATGTTCAGAGATGCATAAAAGTTATTTAAGCATCAAATGATTCACACTTGAATTTCTTCTGCATCCTAAAGTCCTTCACATTTTACTTAAGTTATAGGCTTCTAAAAAGATTTTTCAGCGTTTTGCTGTGACCCGAACACTGTAAAGATTCAGTGATGGCACTACCACATTGGCTATTATTATTTGCCTTATTCCAATCTTATCTACTGACACATTTAGACTAAGGCATTAGAAATGCTAAATATTTCATGCTGAACTCACTCATATCTTTTTAAATATTAAACTATTCACACCTATTATGACAGTGCTGCCTTAGTCCCTACATTTTTCTCTGATCATTTCCCAAGAAATTCTGAACATCACAATAGCTAAAGCATTTAATCGGAAGAGTCCTGGGTTCTTGGGTTGGCTCTCTCAACACTCAGCCATGGGCTAGTTGGGGCAAGCTATACAGATAAAAAAAAAATACTAACTGGCAACCCTCACACACTTGTTGAAATATCTGAAACTATTCCAAACTACCAGTTACAATACTTCCTTAAATTGACAATGATACATTTTATTTGTTGACTTAAGAGGCTGTTCTTTAGGATCTTGTTGCCATTGAGTCTATTCTCATGTCCAGTATCTAAAGAACTAATGTAAACAGTACAGGATTACTGTGTTTCCTCCTTTATGACATGCTAAAACACACACTTTATTAGCAAAATTATCTATCTGCAATCCATCTGAAGTATGGTCCATATTTTTCCATACTATTCTGAAAGTCATTAACTGATTCATTAGGCAGAGGATACACCCCAAATATAAGTAATTAAACAAATTTACCGTTTTCTTGGCAACTCGCCACATATCATCTTCAATGCTATGGTACTGGATGAGAGTGTTTTTAAGTTTAGTTGCAAAAGCAGCAGCATCAGGCAGACCTTCCATTTGTCTTTGTTCCCCTGTTACAGAGACCAAGATTAGCATCAGCAAACACCACAATTTGATGCAGGGGGGCAGTGGGTTTCAAATGTAGCTTCATAATAGAACCACCTGGGGAGCTATAAAAGATACCTATACCTGGACCCCACCCCTAATCAACTAATCAGAATCTCTGAGAGTAGGAACTAACATAGGGTTTTTTCTTAACACTCCCAAGGTGAGTAACACATAGTCAGGAATGAGAATCACTCATATAAAAAAATACAATCCTACTTTCCCTTTCTAATAAAATCCAATAAAAAGAAAATTAATTATAAAATTCGAGGCCATTTAAAGAAAAAAAATTGCCATTTCCAAACACAAAAATTGTACACAAGTCACAAGCTCTTTAAAAATTCCTTAAGATTTTAGCTGCTAAAAATTTTTATTTTACCATCCAACAGATTTAGGACTCATTCTAGCAAACAAATGACAACCAGAACTAGAAAACTCTTCTTACATCCTTTAAAGATAAGGCTACAGAACTCTGAACAATTTCAAATTTTTTTAAAAGCTCTACTGTTTTCAATATTTCATTGCATTTGATGAAGTGTTATAGGACTCAGGTAACTGTGTAAGGAAGAAGGTCCTATGAAGAATTTTAGAACCACCAGTACAACAAAAATAAATGGTTCATATTTTCAAGGGAATAATTTTGACTATACAAAGAAAATGGCTATTTCATTAATAATTCCAAACAATGTACTATTCAACATTATTTTTAAAGAGAAAGGATTACTAATCTTTAAAGATAACAAACTTCCTGTCAGGGATTCAGTAATGTGATGGCTTTAAAACACTGCAAGTTGGCTGACACACTTCCCATTAAGAGGTGGGTCTGTGACCCTGCATGACTTCCTGGCTGAGTTAGAAAACAGAAAAGTCCATGCAGCTTCTGCAGGTTTCCTTTAGAATGATTGCTTTGGGAGCATCTGATCAACGTGCAAGCATGAAAAAAAATCTGGCTATCCTGAAGCTACATGTGGAAAGACCCCAGGGAAAGAAGCAGAGAGAGGGAGAGAGACATCACTCCTAAGTCCCAGATCCAGAACCCTACCTCCAGATTCATGCCTAATGGGCATCTCTTGCCTCCCACCATTTGCCTGTCTTCCTGTATTAACAATTGGCTATTAAAATGGTAATTGAGCCAGGTGCTCAAAGTCTAAAACCTTGAAATGGCCCTTCATAGGCATTAAGGGATTCCTAAACACAACCCCTCATCCCATTTACCTACAGTGTTCTTGTCCTACCAGTTTTCTTTCTGTTCCTCACACAGGCCAAGTTTGTCACTGACTCTGGGCCTTTGTACTTGCTATTTCCCTACTGGGATCACTAGACCCAAATCTGAGCACGACCAGTAACAACCTGTAATGACAATTTTTCAGTTTGGACCTCCCACCCTTAATACAGTCTTCTGTGAAGTCACTATTACAGCCTTTGTTCATTCTCTGCATTGTGCTTATCACTACCTGAAATTAAATTGTTCCTTTATTGGTATACTGTATTCTACTTTGACCATGGCATCAGCAGAGCAGGGGCCCTTGTCTGCCTTATTCACCAGTCTATTCTCACCAACTAGAATGTTGCCTGGAACACTTTAAGCCCCTAATCTTTGTCGAAGTGTGTTTGCTTCAAAACAAGAATTATTTGCTCTTAACTTTATCTCTTTTAGTGCTGTGGTGCTCTCCAGTAAAAGCCTAAAGGAGTAAAGGCTTTGGGGGGAAAGCTGACCATTTATAGACCTGTCAAGCTATTAAAAAAGTAGGTCAAGAAAAGATTGACATGAAATACCAACAAGGCTCTGTGAAAATAAGGCTTCAATTCTCAACTATAGATGCATACGTCAGAATCACCTTCATTATACTTCGCAGTAGCTGCTGCTGTTGACAAACACTCCCTCAGTCTCCTCTGAGTCCTCTCTCTGACTAGGCCTACCCCTAGGGCTTGTCCTTAGCGGCCTTAGTTTTAGCAAGAATCCTGCTAAATCAGTTTAGTGAAAATCTCCCACCCTCAAAAATTCTTCATCCCACCCTTCATCTTCCCACCCTGGCCTGCCTTCAGCAAGGATCCTATCAAGGTAATTTGGCCAGAATCGCCCTTGCCCCTAATTTTTCCTCTTAGTAATTTTCCATCCAGTGACACCTACCCTGCTCCTTGGCTATAAATTTTCACTTATCGTTGTACGATTCATAAGGAAGCCCAGTTCTATACCGAGGTTTCTTTTCCCCACTGCAATAGTTCTTGATGAAGATTTGCTTTTACCACTTTAACTTTTGTCTGCCTCAAGTTTTCTTTGATTTTGTTTGTAAATGTTAGTTTTTAGGGACCAAAGACAGTGTGATTCAGGTGGTTTGTTCTGAAATCTAGGTCCTTTAAAAAGTTTCACTGACCCTCTCTGTTATCCAGCCAGAGTTGAAAACCACTGATCAAAAGACTAAAGGTGACAGAAATAAATCAATACTCTAGTCAATATTTAAACAGCACAACACAGAGCATACAAGCCATCAAAAAAGATAAACACTAAGATGATATAGAACTACAGGGGAAGAAGAAACTTTCTTCTACTCTCTTAAGGTTCTGTCTCTGGAATGTGTGAATTAAACTGATTAAAGATAGATTAACAAGAGAAAAAGTAAACAAATCTTACTTGATGTTAATATTTTAATTTTTACCTCTGCAGAGGCCTTCATAAAAAGAAAGTGGAGACCCAAAGAATACTTACCTGTAATTTTAATAAAGGGTGATAAACTGCAAAGAATTGGTAAGACAGAGGAAAAGGGGTTGGACTACTAGGGGCTGCAAATTATGGGAAGTAAATATATGGAAGAAAACAACAGAAGAGAGGGTTATTTTAGTAGAGAGTTCATGCAGACCATCTCAATGCCACCTTTCTGACTCCAGTGATGAGAGCTGTCCTCTTCCTGAGGTAGGAGAAGGGACAGAGGAGACCTTCACAAAGGAAAATTTATGTCCTACTTTTAAACAGGTAGTGGGAGGAGAAAGAGCGCTTTTTTCATTTGCTGCTGCTTAATTGCCTGCAGCTCAAAATAATCCTTATTCCAAGTGGCATATTTTGGGGTGTCATATCCCTTCAGGAACATGGGAAAGTGTATATAGAAAATTCAATAATAGAAAACTTAGCATCTATGTAAGTGGTGAAAAATGTATTATAAGTGCATATCCTACCCACACACTAAAAGTGAATGAGCGCATTCAAAAAGTCTGTCAGTCAGGAATATATCCCATTTCCACTCAAGGGACTGCCAACTTGATAGCCAGTACAATGACCTCATTCAAGAATATGTTATAAACAAGCAAAGTTCTTAGAGAAGAGTTGCAAAAAAATATTTTATTTATCTGTTACTGGGATCATTATAACTAAATGATATTCTTTAAACTCAAAGGTCACCTGTCAGGTTCCTGTGGTTGGCAGATCAGAGAATTTTTTCAAAAACATCTGACAGAAATCAAAGATGAAACAGAAAGCTAGTATTATTATAAACAACATTATCTCTGTGCAGATCGAGCACACAAAATGTAAGCAATAAAAAGTACTTACAAAGATGAGAATCTCAATCTTTACAGTGCTTACCTTAGGAATCATTCACTCCTTACTGATCAGTATAAAATCCAAACTCCTTAATATGGCTTATGTGCTCTTTTACGAACTGGGAGAGCGGTCACTGCCTAATTTCTACTCTTCTTTCCTGGACTCCTCTAACGATTATATTAGTTCCTCCTCCAACGTTTTCTCACAGCAACTCTGTAATGTAATTGTTCACTCATCATCTTGTTCCATTTAACTGTAAATCTTTTGGAGCAGGAAATGTGACTTGTTCAATGTTATGTCTAGCATGCAGTAGGAACCCAGTAAATATTTAAAATAGAAAAAAAAAGGGTGGACAGTGAGCTACTAGTCTCACTTATGGAAGACCTCAAGATATCAAAAGCAGACCCATTTATGGTAATCATCTTTGAGCTTCTGAGTGACTAAAACTTCCATTCTGTAACAAAACACAACAATTTCTCAGAGGTCTATTATTTCATTTATCAAGCATCTAGTATATACCAGGTCGTAGAACTATAGAAATGGATATAATCCAGTTTTTGCTCTCAAAATTTGTTTATTCCACCCTTCAAGTAAACTTTTACCTGCAATGATAACAAAAATTAAAACTCCTATCAATTAGTTGTGTCACTTTAAGGGTGATGGAGGAGGAGGTAGGAAAGGACGTGAACAAAGTAGAAACTTGGAAAGCTCCTTTTTAGCCAATGAAGTATTCAAGCAGGCAGATAATTTGTTCATGAATTTTTGTTCATCAAGATTAAATCCAAAGGAGAATAAATCTGTGTGTGGGCAGGCATGTCAGAGGATTTCTAGAAATATATATTGCAGAACCAAGAAGGGACAGTACTGGGGTTATCAAGGTGTTGGCACTCTCCCAATATAACAGGGCATTCACGTTAATCAAAAGGAAAACATACCATATGCCCTAATGCAATCTCCATCTGTGGAGAGTGTCAGGAAAATGTTTCAAGTACCACTCTCAACCCCCTCTTACTAATTACTTTATTTCCGTTCTTGACCTTGTATCAGGAAACTCTCCAAATCTACCAGTTACATTTCAGAGAGAAGAGGTACCACGTAACCTTATCAGAACTAACAGACTATATGTTCTTGACAGTTCTGTTACACAGTGCTGAGTAACGTCCACCTTCATTCTTTCCTTACTTTAACCTTTTTGTTCATGTTTTCTATGTCTGTGTTTTGGAAGTGATCACTAGTGCAGATAGTAGATGCCATCATAGAGTGGGCAGCCTTCCCCAGTTAAAATTTTTCTATGAGCACCATAGTTTTTGATCAGTACACCCCCAATTCGTATCAAATATATGTCATAGTGAAACAGTCATATGTTGTACTTTAAGTATAGAAGATAATAAACATCTCAACCTCTAATAAAAAGTGAATGCCATAAAAATCTGTGCATAATTATGTTTATGATTAAATCATACTTCCGTTGTTAAAGAAGCTCATATCAAAATCAACCTTCCATTAACCAATAGATGAGTTTCATTTATGTGAATAGCTTCAATTTAACATGCCCTAGATTCTCCCCCCAGTTGCTGTGCAAACCAAGTCCTTGTAAATTAAATTATATTTTCTACCTAACAAAAATTTCAGCATATGCATGATTTCCAGTCCATCTAGAATTGATAATTTAGCTTTTCCAACTCAATAAAGTACAGTAGCTTCCCATTTCGAGAATGGCTCTAGCAAGTATGCAACAGCGAAGCCTCCTTCTGCAACGTGACTAATGCCCCTCGGTTTTAGGGATCACTGTGGCTTATTTTAGTACAAGCTTTACATCAAGACCTTTTACAACACTTATGGCAATATTAAATTCTGAGGATATCACAACTTTAAGTTTACATCCTGGTTAATGTTCATGCTTCTAAGGCTCTACTCTTTTTTTAAAAAATAGTAAGAGCTATTTTTTTTATCATTTACAGTGTAATCAATCATGTGGCTACTTTAAATTGTATTATTTCATTTAATCCTCATAAGGAACCTCAAGGGCTGGCCTATAATTATCCCTATTTTACAGAAAGGAAAAGGAGCAATAAGGAAATTAGGTCACTGACCCAAGATCGTACAGCTAGTAAGTGATGGAGCCAGAATTTCAACCCAACGCTTCCACATTGAGGCTAAAGGTCTATTTTGCAAAACGCTGAAAGCTAATCACTGGCTAGAAAAGACTTTACATTAAAAATCTGATATCATATTGAATTTGTCATATTTTGTCCTGGCTTCTGAACCCAAAGTAGCTCAGGTAACCTTTCTTAATGGCAAATTAAGGATGATAGTAACACTAATTTATTGAATTCATGAGTTTACATAGTTAGCAAGGAACTTGTAAGGGAGGGGCAAAAGTAGGTTTACAGTTGTGAGTATGCAAAACACTTTATTCTTGTACTATTATTTATTAGTTATTGTATTATTTTCTTTTCGAACAACTGTAAACCTATTCTCTGCCCCACCCTGTCTAGTAAGCACTTGGAAAAGCAGTTTATCTTATCGTCAGTGTCACATTTAGAATAGCCCGTGTGTTGTCTGTGCATTTACTAAAAACCAAGAAGCACGGTCCCCGTCACAGAACATGACCTCAAAGAACAGGACCTCGTCTAGAAGCGAGGTTTCTACCGCCGCTTCCCCATTTAACAAATTTAGAAACTGAGGCCTAATCAGTGTCCAAAACCTTAAGCTGCTGAGCAGCGTAGAGAAACAAAGTGCAAGCCCTGGGTTATTTCCGGATCGTCCTCTCCCCTCGTGGGGCCTGTTTTCTGTCTCAACTAAGAGGTCCATACTCGCCCGCACGCAGCGCCCTTTGGGCCGCCGCCCTCCTCACTCCACTCCCCGCAACAGCTCTGGGAAAACGCACCAGGCTGGGCGCCCCGGACGCCCGCCTGTCGCCCTCCCTTCCCTCCTCGCCTCACTTCCTCTGAGAAGACCCAGTGCATGCACTCAAGGCTACCTGAGAAGACGCGAGGAGTGGTATAGAGCACAGAAGCCTCCGGGCAGGATTTACGCTCACCGCTCTTGCACTGCTGACCCGTTAAAGCTCTCTAAGGATCTCCTCCGTGGAGGTAGCGGATGGAGGCAGCCAATTGCCGTCAAACCCCTGCAGGTAGCGGCCAATTGGAAGTCACCAAGTTCTTAAGGGAAGGCGGGCCCAACTTCCAGGCACGCCCCCGGCTCGAACCAGTGCCCCGAGGAGCTACTCGGAGAAGTTGAACCCAGCAACGTGTGTTTGCTTGGATTGGCTGGCGTGGCAGCGTGCCGAGTGCTGATTGGTCTCCGGGAAATGGAACGATCCCGCATGGGTGTGAGCTGGCGGGAGGTGGCTAGGGTTCCCCGAGGGTGTGGAGTTTGCTGTGGAATTGGCTGGGGTGGGATGTGCCTCGGCCAATTCCAGCTGGGAGAAATACAAACACAAAGAGGGAGTGAATGGTGACAGTAAAGGGTTATGCTGGTCTACAGTCTTCTCAGCTATCAAGATCTACTTCCACGCAGCTGCACTACCCTCGCTGGGCCGAAAGCGAAATAAGACAACCTGCCGCCCACTTCCCCTGACTTAGAATTGAGAGTGCTCTATGAGAATGCATATAAACGAAGTCACTACCTACCACAGTGTGAATCTTCCTCCTAGATAAGGGAGTTCAGATGACGGACAAAGTTGAAAGCAGAGAAAAGGAGAGGTGTGGCTGGTGGCTTTAGCAGTCTCACCAAATGTTCTGGTTTTTATCTATTTTGAAGGTAACATTTCATTCAGTGGCTGTGAAGTCACCCATCTGATAGGATATTTGGCAAATCTGAATTCTAAAAATCAGGTGTTTGCAAATTGTATTTACTAGGATATGTAGTTTGAAAACCAAGAGTAGTAAGAAATGCAATGTTAGCTACACCATTGGTCATTATTGATAGATTTGCAGTGAGAATAAATAATACTTAATTTTAAAATTGGCATCTCTAAAAGAATTACCACACCCCAGTTGCTATTATTATTGACAGATTTTTAAAAAATAAATCTTACCTCAATGTTTATATATAAAAGGAATAATTTGGAGATTACTATTATCATCCCCCATGTAAAACACACCTGCCTGTGGGGGGCAGGGTGATTGTTAAGTGGATTCAGTGAATATATACTGGGTGAAACTTTATACAAAGCACTTTCCCACAACTACCTTGGCTTATTACCCATGTATATGAAAACAAGGATCACAATAATTGGCCAATAATAACTATATAACTATTCAATGGAAAGTTACCTTAAGGCAAATTATTTAGTTTCTGAGTAGCTGAACTGGAATTTGGTCCAGTCTGCTGGACTCTAAAACTTGGGCTCTTAACCCCCACAAAACACAGTGCCTTTCACAGCTGTCAGGCTTGTGTGCACAGCACTGGGGACCAGAAATAAAAGGCCTAATCCCTGCCCAGAAGTTTTATATTGTTTAATGTTGGAGAGGAACAGGTTCTTATACCAGGTTCAGAAAAGTAGGAAATTCGTATTTGTTGTTACTAGGATTCAGATGTGGTTACATTGCTTGGCAGTTCTGCATAGTCTCTCACAGAGCACAGTAGAAGGTGTTTTAAGACAAAATTAATGGCTTTTCTTTTTATGTAAGGGGGTGCCACATAAGGTCATTACATCTATCTATCACACATCGTCAGTTGAGTGTTTTTTGTTTCTTTGCCTTTTGTTCTCATTGGTTGCCATGTTCTCTTGGTTATAAGTTGGGAGAATTAAAAGCTACCCTAAGTCTAGCAAACTGGAATGCTACTAAAAGCAAAATTTCAGGTTAAGAAAAAAATATATATCATCTGGAACTTTTAAAAAAATATTTTATTTATTAATTTTAGAGAGAAGGGAAGGGAGGGAGAAAGAAGACAATGTGTGGTTGCTTCTCACATGTCCCATTACTGGGGACCTGGCCTGCAACTGAGGCCTGTGCCCCAAATGGGAATCAAACCAGCAACCACTTGGTTCAAAAGTCAGCACTCAATCCACTGAGCCACACCAGCTGGGGCGATCATGTGGAACTTTTAATGAAGGCTTACTATGGACCAGGAACAGTGCTGAGAATTTTACACATATTGACTCATTTAATCTTGATAACAATACCATAAGGTATATATGTATGTATATATGTATGTATGCATGTATTATTATTATATTTACAAAGTAACTATAGCATATAGGACAACAGACAGGTCTCCCTCTAAATAATTTGAATATGGGAAAATAAGCTTTCCATCTAGAGTTCAAATTTAAAAGAGACATATATTTGACCAGCTATATGGAAGTCACCCTAAAGATACAAAACAGCTTCTCTGACAAGCTCTGACTGTAGTCAGACTGAATATGTTAACAAATTCAAAGAAAGAACTTGCAAGAAGAAAAACAAAATATTCAAAACACAGAAATAATATGTCCATAATTTCTGACCAGGAAGTAATAAATATAGAAATAAAAGCAAAATAAAATCACACATGTACAAATGTCCCCAACTACTTGAAAACTAAAAAAAAAAAAAAATCTGCCCACCCAAACTCTTTGATCAAAAAGAAAATAAAATAGTATATACTGAAATCAATAAAAAATTAAAATATCAATAAATATTAACATTAATAAAAATAAATTACAAACAAAACTCCTCAATGTCAATACCAGGGAATATGACAAACATAATACTTAGAGAATTTGACTCAGGAAAATTCACACCCTTAATTCAACTCAGCAAGTATGTATTAAATACCTGCTATAGAAAACCTGTTGAAGCTTGGACAGTTTATAAAGTGACGCTCAGCTAAATCCAGAGCTGGATTGGATTCTGAATCTTTTATTTATATAACCCAATAATTTTTTTTATATTGGTTCATTTTCCTAAGATTTACCATGACATAGCCACACCAATGTGTTCTGAGTGAGTCAGGGTGACAGTCTTTATGAGAATGCACATATTTCTCCCACCTCTGTTTATCAACTCTGAATTTCAGGTTTTAGAGTTCCCTTTCCTCTGTTTCTTCTGTTTTCTTTTATTTTACAGAAAGAAATATAAACTAAACTTTTTTATAGCAAGTTTAAGCAAATTTAGAATCTTAGGATATAAGGCAGTTAATAATTCCTAAAAGGCCATAGTAGAATGCATGCTCTACTTATTTTTTAATAAAGGTAAAAACAAATTTAATTTGCCATCCCACTTTAAATGCAGAAACAATATAAAATAGCCATTAAATCTAGTTCTAATTATCCTTTCCCTGATGTACTGCAATGAGTATATAATTCATTTAGGGTTCCATTTAATGTTATTTTGACCCAATAAATTTTTTAAAAGTCAGTTTGAGTTCATGTTTCTCTCATTTAGGATGGAACCCTTCAGGGAATAGAGGGTCCCTTTTCCCTTGCCACACTTGCTCCCTTTGTTTTATCCCTCGGTGGGCCTGTAGCCAGGGAAAAGGTGGGGTGTTGGAACAGGATGCCCTAGACTTGGCTCTAAGGAAGGAGGGCCTGAACTTTTTCCCTTTGGCTGTGGGAGACAAGAGTAGTTCCTACACTCCTGGGCAGCTTCTGCACCTAGCCTGAGCACCTCTCTGGGTTGGACCATTTACACGAGGGGAGGTCCCCAAAAACCTGGAATTTATAAAAAATGGTGTATTTTTCTTACATGTTTAAACTTCAGTCACCTTCAAAGTACTCTCCATTTGATGCAATGCACCTATTGAGACTTTTTTCCCACTACTCTAAACAATTTTTGAACTTGTCGATTTTGATGCCTTTTAGTGCTTCTGCCATTTTTTTATTCCACCTCTTCCACATCAGTAAAACATTTCCCTTTAAGGACTTTTTTCATCAGGGAAGCAAAATAAAGTCTTTCAAGGCAAGATCAGATGAATAAGGAGAGTGGGGCAGGGGATCAGGCCATTTTGGGTCAAAAACTACTGATCACTCTGCAGTGTGGGCGGGTGCACTCACAAATCACCCATTATGAAATGGGCAAATGCAATGAAAGAGTCTTCAAAAAAATTCACTGAAACCAATCACAACCTCTCACAACAACACCAGCTGGCACACTGACACAGATGGGTTCCTAGAACACTCACCTAGCGTGAGTAGCCTGTACTACAAGAGGCCCACCCTCCAGAAGGTAATTCTGGGTTTTTGGGGGTTCCTCCCTCACATATACATCAGGAGAATACATATATAAAATTATATATTTCTCTTATTGTTACAAATATTGCAAACACCCAAGGCCATGTTTAAATGAGTTTCCTTAAGACCAAACTGTGTTTTCTACATTCAGTTTCCATGAAATTCTCCTACGCCATTTCAGTAAACCTTTTTCATATCTTGAATAGGTTTCTGATTCTTATCATTAATCCCTGACTCACAGAAGTTCAATGCTTGGCCCATCCCTTCAAGGAGATTTTTTTACAAGCTTAAGCAAAAGAACTAATATCAACTGGGGTATTAACTTGCTCTTGTCAAGGAAAAAGGCAGAAGAGTTTGCACAACTTGTTAAACATAACTGAACCTTAGTTTCCTTGCCTAGAATGTGTGATTAAGAATATCTTCTTCTCTTCCGGCCAAGATGGAGGCGTAGGTGGACACACTGTGCCTCCTTGCACAACCAAATTAAGGACAACAATTTAGGAACAAGAAAACCACCAGAACTAACGGAAAATTGAACCGTACGGAAGTCTGACAACCATTCATCCAGACTGGTAAGAGGGGCAGAGTCAAAGCAGGAAAAAGTGGAGGCTGGCGGACTCAGGCACACAGGAGCCCCAGCCATGCAGGCAGCAGCTAGAAGACCCCAGGCTCCAGGTGGCAATGGGCAGACCCAGTGAGGCCATGCAAGGTGGCTGGCTGACCAGGTGGTCCCACATTCACGTGCAGATAATCCAGGTGAAAACCAGGAGCAAGACAGATCTCGCAACCCAGGGCCCCAGCGCCGGGAAATAAAACCTAAAAACACTGATTGAAAACACTTGTGGGGGTTGAGGTGCCAGGAGAGACTCCCAGCCTCACAGGAAAGTTCACTGCAGAGACCCACAGGGTCCTAGAATGTACACAAGCCCACCCACACAAGAACCAGCACCAGAAGGGCCCAATTTGCTTGTGGAAAGTGGCAGAAGAGACTGAAATACCAAAGAAAGAGCAGAGCATGTGCCATTGTTCCCTCTCGGACCCCACCCCCACATATAGCATCAGAACCCAGCAACAGGGCTGCCCTGCCCTGGTGAACAACTAAGGCTCCACCCCTCACTACGTAACAGCCTCGACCAGACCCCCCCCCCCAAAAAAAAAATGGCTCAAATGGGAGAACAGATCAAAGCCTTGGAGCCAATTCATCTAAGCAACCAAGAGATAGCCAACCTATCAGATGCACAGTTCAAAGCACTGGTGATCAGGATGCTCACAGAATTGGTTGATTTTGGTCACAAGTTAGATGAAAAAATGAAGGCTAAGTGAAATGAAGGAAAACGCACTGGAAACCAATAGTGATGGGAGGAAAACTGGGACCCAAATCATTGGAGTGGACCACAAGGAAGAAAGAAACAACCAAACAGAAAAGAAGGAAGAAACCAGAATTCAAAAAAATGAGGAGAGGCTTAGGAACTTCTAGGACATCTTTAAACATCCCAACATCCGAATTATAGGAGTACCAGAAGGGGAAGAGGAAGATCAACAAGTGGAAAACTTATCTGAACAAATAATAAAGGAGAACTTCCCCAATCTGGCAAAGGAAATAGACTTCCAGGAAGTCCAGGAAGCTCAGAGAGTCCCAAAGAAGTTGGACCCAAGGAGGAACACACCAAGGCACATCATAATTACATTAGCCAGATTAAAATGAAGGAGAGAATTCTAGAAACAGCCAGGGATAAGGGGACAGTCACCTACAAAGGGGTTCCCATCAGACTGTCAGCTGATTTCTCAAAAGAGATATTACTGGCAAGAAGAGGCTGGAAAGAAGTATTCCAGATCATTGAAGTCAAGGACCTACATCCAAGATTGCTCTATCCAGCAAAGCTTTCATTTAGAATGGAAGGGAAGATAAAGCGCTTCCCAGATAAGGTCAAGTTCAAGGAGTTCATCATCACCAAGCCCTTATTATATAAAATGTTAAAGGGACTTATCTAAGAAAAGGAAGATAAAAAATATGAACAGTAAAAAGACAGCAAACTTACAATTATTAACAACCACACCTAAAAAAAAAAGCAAACTAAGCAAACCACTAGAACAAGAACAGAACCACAGAAATGGAGATCACATGGAGGGTTAGCAACAGGGGAGTGGGAGGAGGAGAGAGGGGGAAACGGTACAGAGAATAAGTAGCATAGACAGTGGGTAGAAAATAGACAGGGGAGGGCAAGAATACTGTGGAAAATGTAGAAGCTAAAGAACTTGTGAAACATGGACATGAACTAAAGGGGGGAATGTGTATGGGAGGGGGTGTGCTGGGTGGAGGGGAATGAAGGGGGAAATGGGACAACTGTAATAGCATAATAAAATATAGTAAAAAAAAGAATATCTTCTTTTCAGGGTTATTCCACTTGCTCAAGACAGTGGCTGCAGAGGCGGGCACAGTTTGGACACCACATGGGCACACAGATGATGGCAGTGGGGTTAGAGAGGAATGCTTGTGTGAGAATAGGAGTGAGAGTGGGGAGTAGAGGTACCTAAATCTCCCATCCATCTGCATTATGGGAAGCATTTTTAAAATAAAGATTCCAAACCGTATTCTAAAACTACCAAATGATAACCTTTGGGGGTATGGGTCTAGGAATGTGACTTCTAACAAGCCTGCTGGATTATGCCACCTAGCTCACCTAAGACTAGTCTGACTAGTGGGTAAGGACTCCTGGAAAGGGAGGGGAAGCAAGATTTCTGTGAGAAGAGATCAGGCAGAAGGAACAGGCAACTGTTAAGAATCGGAGGGCACAACACTGAATTGCCCATGGTATCTATTTCTGTTACTGTTTCTTGTGCTTTACTCTTTTATGCTCTCTGCCCTGCTGTTCAAAGCTCATGCTCATTAGTTAAAAAATATAAAGAAGATTTAGGGCATGTTTTAGTAAAACATGCTGTACCAATGTATAGAAAATACTCATGTTAGGAGACCATAATTAAAACAAACAAACAAGCAAAAAAAATTCAACCTTTACCTATTGTTTATATATCAAAATATTCAGATGAAAATGGAGGTCAGTTAACAAAATTATAACCACCATAAGTGATAAAAAGATCTGATAACAAATTCTCCATTGCAGACAGTACCTGTGGAATGTGTGATATAGTCCAGGCACAGTGCTGAGAAGTATTACCATGATCCCCATCCTGCATATTAAAAAACTGAACTATAGAAAGTTTAAGTAATTATTCTAAGGCCACATAGCTAGTGACCAGCAGAGGTCAGACGTGAACCTTGTGTTCTTGGTCACTGTGCTTTGTCCTTTCAGTATAAAAGGTAATGCCCTGTCAGGGACAACACAGTGTCTGTCCTGTGTGGGAGGCAGGCAGGCTCACACAGGGACTCATGGTATGTAAAGGATACCAGGAACCTGTAGGTGAATCCAGCCCACAGTTTTAGGCTAATAGAAGAACACATAGGTTGTTGCTTCAGGTGTAGCTGAGCATAATTGGTAGCAACTTCCTGTCTCCATTATGAAGATAGTTTGGAGTGAAAGCAACTTCATGCTGCATTCAGAAGAACATTGATACATAACTGTAAAGTGTCTGAGACACTGGAAGTTAGGTTGATTGTAGTGTGTGAAAGAAAGGACTCTACACACACAAAGGAAAGAGAATGGGCCGACTAGCGCCCACATCTTCAGTGACTAGCAAGTTACCTCTGATGAAGGGTTTTAAAAAAAATTATTTCATGCAATTATCTAAAATAAGGGTTGGCAAATGACATCTCCCATTCCAAATTAGGTCCCCCGCCTTTTTTGTAAATAGAGTGTTCTTGGAAGATAGGCACACTCATTGATCTACGTACTGTCTGTGACTGCTTTCGCACCACCATGTCAGACTGACAAACTACAGCAGGCTGGATGGCCCGCAAAGCTGACCTCTGCTCTAAAACATAGTTTAGAAATCCAGGTTTAAGATTCAAATGTTTAATGAGATAAAATCAGACTTGATACATATCTAAGAGCCCTTATGTCCTTGGATCATGGGTGTCAGGACATGGGGTGGTAAAACCACTTAAAAAAAAGTATAAGAAAATTCAATTGGATCAGGACCTTTGATTTTTAAGGTCAATTATTACTCCTCCAGAAAATGAACTTTGTTAACCAGAAGGTTGCATTTATAATTATTCCATCTCAGAGAACACTGTATTGCACTTGAATAAGCAAAAGAGCAAAGTGATTGTGACATAGCTTGCCTTTTACAAACCTGATCTTATATTTCTGGTGCCACATCTTATCTCTTAAAGGGGCAATTTGTATTACCAGTATGTTTGCATAACTGGGTCAATTATTAAGGGCCTGCACTACAGCAGAGATAACCCTAATATATTTACCTTCACAATCTAACTACTTGTTGTTGTTTCTCTCCTTCCCCCTTTGTCTTTCACAAAAACAGACTCCTGATTTTCAGCTGGCACATCATAGTTCGGAGTAGCATGCATTTCCCACACGTTGAGAGCTAGAGCTCTGAAGTGACTTGGGTCCTGCTAATCAGATGTACTGGTAAGACATTTGCAAGGTAGAAGTCATGCTTTTGCTGCATCTGTGATTCTACCACAGGCTTCTATTTCCCAATCCCCCGCCCAGTTCAAGATTACTTTATGATCTTGGTGGTTTCCCAACAGCTATCAGAGTGTCAGCGTCAGTGGTCCCACTCAAAGGACTCCTTGATTATTTCTTCAGTCCTCCAACTGATTCTCTAAGCCATAACAAAACCTGTACTAAATCCTTTTCTGATTAAATTAGCTAAAATGCATTCTATTCTCTGCAAGTGAACTCTGACCAATATAAAATTTAGAAGTGAGGTGCTGCCCCAGATTTTTACGTGTGTTTCCTTGACTTAGAAATCCAAACTGCAGATGATGGGGCAGCTATTGCAGAGTGGAAAACTGGAGACCCTTGTATTCAGCAACAGAACATTTGATAAACGGTTGCCTAAAACAAATTGGAAGAGAGATTACATGCTGATGAAACCTGTAGCTATAGGTTAAATCATTGGAAAAGTTCATAATGGTGTAGGTTGGTTGCTTCTGCCGCTTTCGCTTTCAGCAAAGCTTTACAAGAGAGAAAAATGAACTAGATCTAGATCCAGCCTGTCTGCAAAGAGAAATGAAGGGATCGTATCTCTGCTAAGGAAAGGATAGAAAATCTAAAATGATACCAGAGAATTTCAACCTGTGGCAGAGAATCTAAAATATTTGTGAGCCTAATAATTTGGTGCCTTCCAGTGCTGAAAAATTCATTCTGCCTGTACCCCCACACTGAAGTAATGTGAAGAGTTTGCTCTGAAGGAGCTCAGCAGCCCCAAGTATTTATAAGTACCTCTCCAAACCATTCTGGACTAGACGATGAGAATCAAGGCAGCAGCATAGATCGGATTAAGGTTGTTGGCCTTGTTTTAGGACATGATAGAGCTGCTATAACAAACTGGGTCATTTAAACAACAGAACTGGGTGGTTTAAACAACAAAAATGTATTGTCTTATGGTTGTAGAGGCTAGAAGTTGAAGATCAAGATGTTAGCAGGGTTGGTTCCTTCTGAGACCTGTGAGGGAGAATCTGGTGGTTTATTGGCAATCTTTGCATTCCTTGGGTGGGGGATGCATCACCTTGATCTCTGCCTTCATCTGCACATGGCATTCCCCACGTGTGCATGCCTGTGTTCTAATCTCCCCTTCATATAAGGACAGTAGTTGTATTCGATTAGGGTTCACCCTAATGACCTCATTTTAACTTGATAATCTCTGTAAAAATCCTGTCTGCAAAGATGGTCACAATTTGAGGTACTGGAGCTTAAGAATCAAATTTATTTTGGGGATAGGGAAGCACAATTCAACTTATAAACACCACCATTAGGTTGAAAAGAGGTTATGCAGAACATAGCAGCTAATAATTGAAACCAGATCTTCACATCTAAATGAGATCCTTGGATACAGTTCTCACTTACAAACTGACCAGATGGAAAACTGGAAACCCATTAAGTTTATGAGGAAATTCTTTACCACAGAAACCATAAACCTGGCCTGCCAAAGCCTAACTGTCTGAGCACAACGCAAACTTAAGTACGCAAACCTGCACAGGCAAAAAAGAGGATGTGGAAGTTTTATAGCTTCCGGAAGGGCAGACTCTCCAATGCCCAGTTCAGATGTGGTCAAGGAGGCTAATGGAAGGACTTCCAAGAAAACAAAGCCAGTAGTCATGGAGATGAAAGAGAAACCAGAGACTGCTGGATGGACTAAGCCAGAGAGTTATAGCAGTCTATTTCCTGGGCAAAGTTCTTTGAAATTTCTGCCCAGCACAATATTGTTTCTAAAGGGAACTTTTGATTATAGGTACCCTGTTCCTGTGCTACCATTGATGTGTGTGTGTGTGTGTGTGTGCGTGTGTGTGTGTGTGTGAGCGTGTGTGTTGGGCAGGGGGGAATACTGTACCTGTCACTTCTTGGATCACCTGAACACAGATATTCACATCTGGGCCTGATGGAGAGGACTTTATGTGATTCAGATATTCTGGTCTTTGAGCTGGCTTGGTCTCTGGATGGGACTTCGAGGTTTCACCTCTTAGTTAGGTTAGGATTGGTTCTCTGATCGGGAAGAGAGTTCTCACCGATCTCGGGAATGGACATGGGTAGTCTACGGCGGACTGCCGGATGACATCCAATAGCTGTCTTCATCCATTTTTTTCACCTATGGCAATGGAATCCCCGATTTCTTATCTGGACACAAGCCCACTCCAAATGAAGACTATGTTTCCAAGCCTCTGATGCAGCTACAGTTCTAGTTATGAATTACTTTCTGCCAATTAGATACTTTTCCGAAATATTCAGAAGACAAGAGGCAGGTAGGGGCAGTGTAGACGTCTCCAGTTTGCCTATAGTGGCTTCTTGACTGGCGGTGCTTTCCTGATCGTGGTAACCACTGTAGCTTCCAAGTGGAAAGATAGCTTCCTGAACACAGAAGAGGCAGTAGGTGCTTCGGTGGCCCAGTTCTGTGGTGTGCCCCTCAGATGTGTTTCTGAGAGCTCTAACTATAACCTATTTTTATCAATCTCCCCTACAATTCTTTGGGGCATTTAAGACTGTCTAGCAAATTCCTTTTCTATTTAAACTAGCAGAGAGATTCTGTTTACTGAAACTAGTGTGTTCAATACAGGTTGGAATTATTTCTCTCATTTTATAGATGAAGAAACTAAGGTTTAGAAATAGTAGTGAGCTGGTAAACCAGTTCTCTCTGAGGAAAAATAGTTGCCCCTATTCATCACATTTACCATCAGCTGTAGTAAATACTCCTACCTTGGCTGAATTAAGTCTCCAAACGTCTAACAGCCTATATGCAAAACCGAAAATTTGACAATTGGCTCTCACAAGCTGGCTCCAGCTTCCACATCCCACTGCTTAGAGAATTTAAGTAACTTTCCCAAGGTACCAAGTTGGTAAAGTATTTAATTAAAAGATTGAAAGTAGAATATTTATTTTGCCTGAAAAACCACTTTACTTTATCAGGAGAGTTTCTGACTGCCAACACAACACTAAACAGAAATTTATAACATGCAGTATGAACGCCTTCAATGTTTTCACTTCAGAGACTTACTTCATAGTGTTGAGACAGTAGTGGAGAAGTTACAGTATTTTTGAATCTTCAGGTTGAATTTGGATGGGTAGTCATGACCAATATTTTATACGTAGACATAAAAGGGTGTAAATAGCTTAAGACCATCAAAGTTGCAGGTGAGAGTATGAGAGAAATAATTCATAAATTGATAAATTTGAAATTGGTGCTTCTTGATTCCTGTGTGATTTTGTGGTTAAGGTAGTTATATAACCAACCCACTAGAAAGTTCCTGAAGACTGCAAAGTGAACGAAAACTGGACTTTCTTCAAGCATGTTTAGATTATGATAGTATTGTTTTTTGTTGTTGTTGTTTTCATAGTATTGCTTTTTGACATTAAGTGAGAAATAGAGAAACTGATAGTGCACTTCTCATTTCTCTGGATAAAGTAATCAAATAGGTTTTGCTTTTAGACATTGCAAGATAACAATAAATGCATAATAAAATTAGAAATAGTTCACAAATTTGCTATTTCCTTATATGGTAAGGATATAATTCAAAAGGGTAAAAACATTTTGAAGCTAATAGAATTTCTTATAAAGTAATATGGAGTTATATGAATACCATTCTTCTTTAAATATAATTGGTTTAAAAAACATCTTCCCTGGTTTTTTTCCATCATCTACGAAGAAACATTTATTGAATACCTAGAAAAACTACTGCTTGATATGCAATAACAAATGCTAAGACAATAGATATTTTAAAGCTAAATATGAAGACATAGTTTTGTCTAAAAATGCCACCACTTTAAAGATAGAAATTTATTTTTTTTATTTTTTAAGTACAAAAAGAATTTATTAAAAATTGTATTAGATAACATTTGGAATCATGAATGTTATGATATCAAGTTTGGGTACGTAGCCAAGAGCAAGATCTTGAATCATGCCTCAAAACTGTTATTGTGAAGACACCAAATATTGGCCTCTGCACACGGCACTGAAAAACACTAAAAAGCCTGATATTGTTAGAAGTAATAACAAGTGTCCACCACTGTCCACACCTTAGAAATTGATTTTAATTGCCACTAAATCAGCCACTAAGTATGATAGATTCTTTTGTTTTAATATTTCTTCCACCCACCCTGACATCTCCATTCTTCTGTCTCCACCATAGTCCCATGCTTATGGTATTATATTAAAATCCTAACAGTATGGAACTGATTTTCTGCTTTCAGCTCTCAGCCCAAATCTATCCTCTACCCTGCTTCCTAATTGTCATAAACCATTGCTTTATAAGGTCAGTTCTCTTCCACATATTAATGGTCCACAATACGATTTATTAAAGCATTATGGAAATTCATCCCAAATTAGAGAGATCTGAAATGCCCAACAATAGAGGTTTAAAATATAATGTGGTATATCAATAAAGTATTATGCAGTCATTAAAAACATGTAATAGGAAAAATTTTGATCTAAAGGAAATATTTGTACATTATTGAATATTAACGAAGCATGAAATAAGCCACCTATGGCAGTATGTACAAATTCTATAAAAAGAAATAAACACTCTTTCACTCAAATTTTTTTCTTCTGGGAATTTATTTAAGAAAATACCAAAGGATGAGTGCAAAGATTCCAAGTTCATCTTTGTCCAAGAATTGTTTTCATAGAACAAAAATTATAGACAAGCTACAAGTCCAAAATATGGGATTGAAGTTCTGTTTGCAATCAAGATAGAGTAACAAAGGATATGCAAAGTATGTTCTCTGACCACAGAGGAATTAAATTAGAAATCAATAACAGGAAGTTGTCTGGACAAACCTCAAATATTTGGAAATTAAATTATATATGTTTATGTAACCCATGGATCAAAAATAGTCAAAGGGAAATTAGGAAAAAATTCACTGAATTACAATAAAAGCATAGCATATGAAAATTTATGAAATATAGTTAAAGCAGTCATTACAGGGAGTATATTTGCTGTGAAGACATGTACTTGCCCTGGCTGGTGTAGCTCAGTGGATTGAGCGCAGGCTGTGAACCAAAGGGTCGCCAGTTCAATTCCCAGTCAAGACACATGCCTGGGTTGTGGGCCAAGTCCCCATTGGAGGCCACATGAGAGGCAACCACATATTGATGTTTCTCTCTCACTTTCTCTCTCCCTTTCCCTCTCTCTAAAAATGAAAAATAAAAATAAAAAAGATCTGTACTAAAAAAAGTAAGATCTTGAGTCAGTGACATCAACTTCTACTTTAAGAAACAAGAATATTTTCAAATTCTTTAAAAGATTCAAACCTACCAGACTTATACAAGAAAAAATAGATAACCTGAAGAGCCCTATATCTATTAAAGATATTTAATTTGGAGTTTTAAACCTTCCCACAGAGAAAATTCTATTTGCAGACTCCTTCACTGGTAAATCCTTACAAACATTTGTAAGAAGAAACAGTATCATTTCAGCCAAATCTTTCAGAAAATTAAAGACTTCCCAGCTCGTTCTATGAGGCCAGCATTACTATGAAAGCTATGATACTAAACTTAGAAAAAGATACTATAAGAAAAGTATGGAATGCTACCACACCTGAACATAGACACAATAATTCTTACCAAATTTTCACAAATCAAATCTAACACTATATTAAAGGGATAACACATCATTGCAACAGGGCAGGTGGAACCAGACATTGCTGGAGAATGGGGAAGACCTCAGTCCAGGGGAACCCCAATGCGGTGGAAGAGGCGGCTCCCCCTTCCCAGAGGGAGAAGGCAGGGGCTGGGAGAGCTGTGGAGGCAACAGATCCAAGCACCTGGCTTCTCCAAAGGGAAGGCTCAGGGGAGTAGCTATCAACTGTAAACAAGCCAGCATGCATTGCTGGAAGCACTTGAGCAACTGGTGACTCAGCAGGAGGGAACTTGTACAGAGCATGTGTGAACTTCACTGTGTACAAACTTCACTCCCCTGCTGAACATAGAGACCAGAAGAGGGGAAAAGGCAAATACGGCTGATACTGGCCCTCATTGGTGAAAAAGCTGAACACTCCCACTGGCTTCTGGATCACATGGGATTCTGGGAAAGGACTTTTAAAACAGAAGGTGGGCAGACGCTCACTCTCTTGACTCTTGTTCTCTTGGCTTCTTGGGCTCCTGCTTTGCCCCAGCACCAATGGGAGCGCTCATGGGACTGGGAGATGCCAGGCCCACCTGGGGCTTAGGCCCCACATGGTTGGAAGCACACTCCCTGGAGGTAGAGTCCCATGCTGGGGAATGCCTTGCCAGGCTCCAGCCATTGGGATACAAGGACGCAGTGCAGCACAGCACCTGGGCCCTGGACTGCTTCCACTCTCTTGCTCTGAGAACAGCACATGCAGACATGAACTGGGAAGTTCCATGCAGACACAGCTTCCCCTGCACAATTGTCTAGAGTGATCTGGCAACATACCCCAGACCCTGAGAGAGAAAGAGCTGCTGCAAGATGATGTCAACTCTGAACCCCACTAGTGCATAATCCCAAGAGGATGGAGACCTGTTTGCATGGCTGGTTTAAGCTCCAAAAAGACATATAAGCAGTAATGGGAAACTTCTGGGTGTGGCTTCAGTTTGCAATCTTTTGGGGAGCTAGAGAGGTTCTATGTCTTGCAGAAGAGAGGGGTTCAGAGCAGGAATGCTCCCAGCCCCATCCCGCTGCCCCCCACCCCACCAAACTGGAAACCTGGTTAATAAAAATCTATTTCCTCCCACACAAGTCTTTGTGTTAAGTGTACATATGGTGACAAGCGGCCAGAC
Organism: Anoura caudifer; assembly: GCA_004027475.1. NCBI lineage: Eukaryota > Metazoa > Chordata > Mammalia > Chiroptera > Phyllostomidae > Anoura > Anoura caudifer. Next base: position 109,046 of record PVKU01001684.1, on the reverse strand, counting down.
CCCATGCTGCCAATTACATCATGACCAAGTAGGGTTTATCTCAGGAATGAAAAGTTAGTTTAATATTTGAAATGTAACTCACCATATTAACAGACTAAAAATGAAAAACATTATGATCATCCCAATAGATAAAGAAAAAGCATTTGACAAATATCTAACATCTAACCCTGATTTTTAAAAAGCCACTCACCCTCTGTCAAGATGGAGGTGTAGGTAGGCACACTTCACCTCCTCACACAACCATAGAAAGAATTACAACCAGATCTCAAAACTAATAATACCCAGAACTGTCAGAATATCAAGCCATATGGAAGTCTGACAACAAAGGATTTATAGAAGGCACATTTATCCAGATGGGTAGGAGGGGTGGAGTCACAGACACAGGCAGAGAGGCAGTGTGGCATGGAGAGGTGGCAGTAGCAGTGGGAGTGGAACAGATGGGAGGGATACCTTGAGAGCGAGCAATCCCAGCCCCAGGTCAGACCTCATAGCCCAGAGTTCCAGTATTGGGAAGATAGATCCCCATTCCCTCTAGCTACAAAAACCAGTGGGGGTTGGGGCGGTGGAAGAAACTGCTGGATTTTCACTGCTTAAATGGCCAGCATGGTTTTAGAATGTGTGCAAACCCACCTACTCTGGGATTCACCACCGGGACAGCAGCTGGAAGGATACCAGTTGCACATGGGAAGAAGGCAAAGTAACTGGAAACAGGGTGAGCCCCTAACAAACTGCCAGAATCCATTTGGTGGCATTGTCCCCTCTCAGAGACCTCAGCATACAGCCACAAAGTGGTGAAGTGGTTGCCCCTCCCCGGCAATTACCTAAGTCTCCACCCCACCCAATTTGCAGGTGCCTTTCCTACATAAGACACGCTACTAAGACAGGGAGTAAAAGCAGCTCTACCTAACATACAGAAGCAAACACAGGGAGGATGCTAAATTGAGGAGTGTGCTAAATTAAAGAAATACGGCCTAAATGAAAGAATAGAATAAAGCCCCAGAAAAAAAACTAAGCTAAACGGAGATAGCCAACCTTTCAAATGCAGAGTTCAAAACACTGGTGATTAGGATGATCAGAGAACTCCTTGAGTATAGCAAAACAATAAAGGAAGAAATAAAGATTGCACTAAGTGAAATAAAAAATAACCCACAGAAAACCAATGGAGAAGGGAAGGAAGCTGGGATTCAAACCAACAACTTGGAATGTAAGGAAGAGAGAATCAATCAACCAGAACAAACAGAAGAAATAAGAATTTTTAAAAATGAGGATAAGTTGAGGACCTTCTGGGACATCTCCAAACTTGCCAACATCTGAATTCATAAGGATGCCAGAAAGAGGAAGAGCAAGAAATTGAAAACTTATTTGAAAAAAATAATGAAAGAAAACTTCCCTAATTTTGTGAAGGAAATAGGCATGCAAGTCCAGGAAGCACAGAGTCCCAAAGAAGATGGATGTAAAGAGGCTCACTCCAAGACAAATTATAATTAAAATGCCCAAGATTAAAGATAGAGAAAGAATCTTAAAAACAGCAAGAGAAAATCAGAGAGAGACCTACAAAGGAGTTCCCATAAGACAATCAGCTGATTTCTCAGAAGAAACTTTGAAGGCAAGAAAGAACTGGAAAAAAAGTATTCAAAGTCATGAAAAGCAAGGACCAACAACCAAGATTACTCTATCCAGCAAAGCTATCATTTAGAATGGAGGAGCAGATAAAGTGCTTCCCAGAGAAGGTAAATCCAAAGGAGTTCATTACCACCAAAGCATTATTACAGGAAATATTAAAGGGACTTCTTTAAGAAAAAGATCAAAACCATGAACATTAAAAGAGCAACAAATTCACAATTATCAACAACTGAATCTAAAACAAAAACAAAAACAAAAAAACTAAGCAAACAACCAGAACAGGAATAAAATCATAGCTATGGAGATCATTTGAAAGGTTATCCGCTGGGAGAGAGATGAGAGAGAATGGGAAAATAAATGGTGCAGGGATTAAGAAGTATAATTAGTGGGAACAAAACAGACAGGGGGCTGTTAAGAATAGCATAGGAAATGAAGTAGCCAAAGAATTTGCATGCAAGACCCATGGACATGAACTAAGGGGGATTGCTTCAGGGAGGGGGAGTACTGGGCATAGGGGGGGAAAGGGGGAAAAACTGTAATAGCTTAATCAATAAACTATACTTTAAAAAACACTCAACAAACTAAGAATAGAAGGAATATCCTCAACCCAATAAAGGGCCACTATGAAAACCGTACTACTAACATCATGCTTAATGATTAAAGATGAAAATTTTCCCCCTATGATGAGGAAATGGGCAAGGATATATAATCCTACCATTTCTAGTCAACATTGTACTGGAGGTTTTAGCCAGTCCAACCACGCCAGAAAAAGAAATAAAAGACATCTAGAATAGAAATGAAGAAGTGAAATTGTCTTTATTCACAGATCAAGTGATCATCTATAGAGAAAATCCTATGGGATCTATATATCTATATAATTATAAAAGTTAATAAGTAAGTTTAACAAGATTGAAAGATGTAACATCAATATACTAGCAACAAACTACTGGAAATTGAAGTGACCTCTATATTTGACTTTCTCATATTTAGTCTCTTAAGTTAATCTAAGATTTCTCATATACCGTATTTTGTCATGTATAATGTGCACCCCACATTTTTGTGCGCAGTGTACATGGGATTATTATATCCATGGTATATAATTATTATACCCATGTATAATGCGCATCCTTATTTTTCCCTAACCATTTTGGCAAAAAGTGTGCATTATACATGGCAAAATACACCACAAAGTATTATGTGAATCTAAGAGTATTTAGAAGCAAATAAAGTTAGAGCTAATATTTGAGAGAAAATTACATTTCCAACGGCAAAGCCCAATTTGGGCCACTAGATGGCCATAAAACACTAGCTATGATATTATCAACTACAAGAAACATAACTTTAAGCAATGCTCCAAATTTCACATGTACTCGCATAATTTTTTATTTCTCCATTCTTAAATGGGGAGGAAGGAGATAAAGGGAACTGAGAGTCAGAACTCTTCCTCTTAGAGCCCAGTGTCTCTTGGTCAGAGGAGAGAGTATTTGGGGTTTCTCCATAGCGTGGCTACACACCCAGACAAGAAGCTGGCAAAGGCTGTGTTCTATGAGGGGCACTGCTTGCCTAACCTGGGGGCCCTCCATTGCTACCTAACAGTAGGGGAGAGATTCTTTAATTCCAACCTCCCTCTGGCAAGCTTCCATGGGTAACAGCAATGCTGTGGTCCGACATGATACGGTGTGGACATCAGCTGCCTATCTGAGCAGCCCGTGCAAGTTCAAAGGCCTAAGTACCTAGGGGCCAGTGCTGTAATTTTCAAATATAGCATATTTTTAGTCTCTGTATCTGAAGGTCTTAAATATTCAGAATTAAAACACAGAGTCATCTACTGTAGTTAAAGTTCTTGAATATTGTCTCCCCAAGATGACTGCTACTCATCACGTGTGTGATTGACCAGCTTCATGCCTTTAGGTCTGTGCTGACAGTTCTCTAGGACTTAGTTTTCATCTGTAAAATGGCAGGCATACACCTGAAGACCTCAGGATTTTCCATCAAGCAGATAAAAAGACTTTACTGGACAGCGGAGAGTTCTAGTCACAGATCTGAAAAGGAAAGAGAGTGAATTTTCTGCACTTTTGGACTCAATGTGCTAGTGCCCCAGAACAAAGGCCCCAGGAGCTGGGTGGATCAGGCTTTGGGATTATAGAAGGGAGGCTTCAAAATCAGCGTGGGACTCAAGATCACTTTGCAGAGGAGGGTAGACTTGGTCTGCTAAATTTTGCTGAGTTATTAATTTAGGTTTTCTGCCTAAATTTTCTATTTTCCTTATACCCATTTCAACTCTACCTCCTTGCCCCAGGGTAGAACTGTAGCAGGGTGGTTTGTATTCAAACCTACTCACCTGGGAGATTGTATGGAGGAAACAGAGAGAAATAATGATGGGGGAACTCAAGAGTCAGAAAACTTTAGCTCCAGGTAATAGTTAATAAGCCTAGTAGTTAATGCATGTAAAAAGCTATTGTTTCAAGAACTGCAGGTACAGCCCACCCTGTCTCCAGAAGACTACAAGCAACTGACCTTTGTGCTCCAGAAGAGACCATAATCAAGGTGGCATCCAAGCCGTTGTGTTCCAGGGAAAGACAGTCTGCCGCCCAGGACGCAGATAAACAAAATGACCCTGGGGTGATGAAAGGATGTTAGGGAGATTGCCAGACTGCAGCTCTTATCTGAGTAACCTCTTTCCTGAATTCCAATCCCCTTACCCGCACTTTTCTTCTCCTTATAAAAAGGGTCGGTTTAAAATGCAATTTGAGATGGTCTGTTAGAGTACATACCCACCATCTTCTCAGATCACCAGCCACCTGAACAAAGCACCCATAGAGACTCAATCCCTGTCTCTGCTTATTGGGTCTGGTAGGTGCAGGCAGCACAAACACCTGCTTTTCTGATTTCAATAGTAGTAAAAGGGGTTTGAGGATGTAGGTCTTATCTGGATAAGATTCTTCCAGGTGTTATAGAAATGACCACCACCTGGGGTCTCTTGTCCTATGGTTCTTCTTTGCTCATTGACGGTAGGAATTGCGGCTCTCGATGCCAGAGTTTGGTAAAAAGGAAAGGAACTAATTAAAAGTTATACAGATTTAGAAAAATGGCTGAATTTTACCATTAAATCTCACTCCCTTTAAAAATGAAGATACATCCACAAACACCCAGTCCTGCCCTCCCTCCTTTGCCCAGTCAGGCCAGTCTCAGAACATGCCTGTCAGGAGTACCACCTTCCAGAGGCAAAAAACCTCACTTCTCCTGGTTCCTCCCACTAATCTGTGCTTGGCTGGGCAGGTCTCTCGTGGTTCCCAGCATCTTAAACTGTGTCCCCATTATCTCCAGCTCTTAATCCAAAACCATGTGGCCCCTGCTCATGGCCCACCAATGAGAGCCCTTTCACCCCTTGTACCCATCCACCACAGCAGCCTGCCTTCTTTTGCTTTTTTCCCCCCAAAGATTTATTTATTTGTTTTTAGAGGGGAAGGGAAGGAGATAGATAGAGGGAGAGAAACATCAATGTGTGGTTGCCTCATGAATGTCCCTTCTAGGGACCTGACCTGCCCTGGCACCCAGGCATGTGCCCTGACTGGGAATCTAACCAGTGACCCTTTGGTTCACAGGCCCGCACTCAGCTGACTCAGCTACACCAGCCAGGGCTCCGCCTTCTTGTTTGAATCCCAGTCTGGGACCTCCTCCATAACCCCATTCCCAGCTTCTTCCACAATTGGCTACACCTGCTAGCACTCCTGTATTCTCTGCCTTTCTTGGCTGCCACAGTTAGTCCAGGCAAGCATGGCCCCGTGGCATGAGGGAACCATCTCCAAGCTCTCGCACAGGCACTGGGGAAGTGGGGGGTGGGGGTAGGGGCAAGAGGAGCTGCCTCCCAGTTATGTCAAGGGTCAAAGTTTTGCCCATCTCCCTGACTCTGTGCAGGTTAGGTCGTTGTTATTGATATACAAAATAACTCTCAGTCCCTGTGCTGCTGCTTTTCCCAGTGCCCCCAGCTAGGCTTGTGGGGGAGGGGAGCCTGGGGCCTCTCAGGCTGCACCCACTCTGAGCCTCATTCCACACTCATTATGCAGGCTGGAAGGAGAGAGTGGAAGGCAGTGGATGGGATTCTCAGAAGTGCACCGAAGTGTGTGCTAGCATTGTTGGTGGGGTGGGGGTGGAAAATTCTCTGACACAAGGGCACACAAGGTGGAGTGTAGGCAGAGAGGGTTGCAGCCTCAGACATGCAGCAAGTAAAGGTAAATACCCCTAAATACATAGTAGAATATGATGTGTACAGGTCTTCCCCAAAGCTGTGCTGTCTGTCTGTCTGGGAAGGTCTTCCCTTCTGTCTACTTGTTAACTTTCTATTGTTGGAGCAAAATTGCACCAGACAAAGTTAAACAGGCAAGAAAGACTTTATTCAAGGCTACTGCAATAGGCGAGAGAAACCAGAAGCAAGTCTGAACTTCACTGAAACAAAGAGCAGGAGGGTTTTTAAGACTGAGACAAGCTAGTGAAAAAGTACTGAAGGATATTGGAAGGAGGTTAATCTTAGGCAGTGTCCAGCACTCTGAGTTATTCTTGAGTTTGTAAATTTTTTTTCTCTGTGATTAGGCCACCTGTGATTGTTCTACAGTATCCTTCTACAGAGACTGGGAGATAGAGGTGCTGTTTTCTTTGATGATTACATTTCAAAAGGATGGCTCCTAGGTCCTTGAGAAAGACAGTCTTGGGTTGTAAAACTGGCAATGGTCTTTTAAGATTTACATCTCAAAAGGGGCAGAGATAGAATTTACAAGGACACATTTTCTAACATTAATGCTTTAAGAAAAGAGAGGCCAAGGGCCTACAGTTGGAAGCAAGACTTTCTAAAGTTTAGTCAAGCTGAGGAGAACCTTAAGGCCATCTTAGTCACTATTTATCTTTGAACTCCACTTTTTGTCACTGTTTAATGTGACATGTTTCTTAACTTTCTTTCCTCCATCCCCATTTATTTTTTTACTCTAACATCTAAAGAAATTCTGATTCTTGTTCATTCAACCATTACCAGTATATGGAACTGAACTGCAAATATTGATTTCTACGTCTGAGATATTTGAGGCAGGGACAATACAAGCATTTTTTTATTGCATTTTGCTCGATTGCACTTCACAGACATTGTGGATTGTCTTGTTTGTTTGTTTGTTTACAAATTAAGGGTTTGTGATAACCCTGTATCAAGCAAGTCTCTGAGCACCATTTTTCCAACAGTATTTGCAAACTTCATGTCTCTGTGTCATCTTAGTAGTTTTTTCAATATTTCAGACTTTTTCATTATTACTGTATTTGTTAGGGTGATTTGGCATCAGTCAGTAGCCATCAGCATTGAGGCAGGACCCTCACTAGGGTAATAAAGATTACCACTTGCTGAAGGCTGAAATAACGGTAGGCATTTTTTTTTTTTAGCAATAAAATGTTTTTTAATTAAGGCATGTACATTTTAATGTTATTGCACACTTAATAGACTACATGTTACAATTGTACTATCATTACATTGTGATATAGTGTAAACATAACTTTCATATGCACTAGGAAATCAAAAAATTCATGTGACTCACTTTATTGTGATATTCACCTTATTGCAGTGGTCTGAAACTGAACCCTGTGTATCTCCAAGGTATGACCGGTATTTTATTCTATCAATTAGTACAATGATTACATGATTTTGTTACTGGACATGGTCCTGGCCCCAAGTGGGTCTATCTCAGACCAGCTGTAGTGTGTGGGTTCTTGACTTCATGTGGATCCATTTATTGAAGCTGGGAACAGTTAAACAAGAAAGGCTTAGCATAGAAGAAGCAACAGGAGAGTCCAGGCTGAGCTTCCTAAGCTCACTGGGAAGTCATGAAACCAGAAAAGCCAGTGTTCTTGCTGCCTGTCACCTACCAGACCCAATAGGCAGAGATAGGGATTGAGTCTCTACGGGTGTTTTATTCAGATGGTTGGTGATCTGAGAAGATGGTGGATATGCACTCTAACAGACAATCTCAAATTCCATTTTAAACTGACCCTTTTTATAAAGAGAAGAAATGTATAGGTAAGGGGACTGGAATTCAGGGCAAAAGTTAATCAGATAAAAAGCTGTAGCATTACTTCATCTGTGTCCTGGGTGGAGGGTGACTCACCCTGGAGCACAATGGCTCAGATACCATCCTGGTGGCTTGAGACCTGAGGCACAAAGGTGGAACTGCTTATGGTCTCCTGGAGTCAAGGTGGGTCATACCTTCAGTTCCTGAAACAATAGCTTTTTACCTGCATTGATTGTTAAGCTTGTTAGGTATTACTGGAAACTAATATTTTTCCAATATTTGAGCCCCCCTCCTGCCCCCCCCTTCCATCAGTCAGAGAAAAAGGGGTTTAGGGACAGGTCAGGGGATCAGCCTGGGACAAGCTGCCAGCTGCCTGTTGCCTAAGAGCTTACATGATGTGGTGCCTGTGAAGAGAGAAGGGAAGGGGAGAAGAAAGGAAAGGAAATAGTGCAGGCTGCTTCCCAGAGGGAGAGCATAGGCACATTGGGTTCTTTGTCTTGAGGCTTTTATAATGTTTTTTTTTTTCAGGGTGGGAATCTTAGGGGAGGTCTCAGGGGAGGGTTCCAGCAGAATATCCATCAGTTCTCCAAGTGTATCATTATGTTACAGAGCACACAGAAGGTTCTCGAGACTGGCAAAACACTTCCAAAGTCTCACTTTCTCGAACCTGAGGGTCAGTCTTCCACGGGCAATTAAGATCCCGGACGAGCCCCCCAAAACTGTTACCGAGCAACAGAAAGGGTCCGTTATTGTCCGCCGCCTTATGGAAAGATGTCTCTCAAAGCCAGAGATTTGTGAAAAGGAAAGGAAATGTTTATTAATATTATACAGAGTTAAAGTAGCAACTTAACTTCTCCGTTAATATATCAAAGTCCTTTAGGATACCCAGACACCCACAGTGCTTCCTATCTCCCTCTGCCCTAAGTCAGGGTACCGTGATTGCAAGGAAGAGAAGCACACGTCCGGGATCCAGGCTCTTGACACCGTAAGCTGTGTCATCTTCCAGGCAGGATCTCTGGTTAATCTAAAGCCATGTGACACCTTCTCATGGCTCACTGGCAAGAGTTCTTTCACCCTTCTTCCAGGCAGTCTCTCTTGCTCCCAGGCCACACAGCCAAAGGGAGCACCCCAAAGCCGCGTGCTCCCTCCTCTACCAAAGCTGTGGGGAAGGGGTCCCCACTGTGGCAAAGCCTCGTGGCTCTCCCTCTTCACCAAAGCTGCAGGGGTCTGCACTCTGGTGAAACCACGTGGAATCTCTCCCTCTGGCAAAGCTGCGAGAGGGTCTCCACTCGGGCAAAGCCTAGTGACAATTCTCTGCTAAAGCCACATGGTGATTTTCCCTCATGGAGCTGCGGGTCCTGCTCTCTGGTGAAACCGCATGGATCTCCCCCGTGAAACCAATCTCCCCCCAAATGGCTGCCACGCCTGGGTTTAAATCCCCATGCCAATCCTCCTCTGCAGCCCTATTTCTGACTCCTCCTACAATCGGTTACACCTGCCAGCATTCCTGTATGTTTCCAAGTTTACTGGGCTGCCATCATGGGTCTGAGCAGGTGTGTCCCATTTTCTGGAGCCAATCTTCTCCAAGCTCCCACACACGTGCTTTAACTTAGGGTTCCTCCCCCAGTCACATCCTTGGGGAAGTCCTTTCCATCCCCCCTGGCTCAGAGCATGGTCACAGCTATTTAACACATCTAAGCTACCAGCCAAAGGCTATAGATATGTTAAAGGACCATGCCGTGGATTAGCAGCTCTGCATGTCCCTGCTCCATGTGTCCCTTCCCCCAACTCATACCTGTGGGGGAAGGGGTGAGGACATCTTATATGTCCCTCTAATATTTCCTGGACACCCTGAGTTCTGGGCCCCATTCCAACTCCCTTTTTTGGGGCCCCCCTCTTGGCTGCACCCTGTTACAATTATAGGGTCATGGTCTACTCTGATTGGTTAGTGACAGGCAGGGTCTTTAGTCATTGCAATTAGTTCTGGTGTCACCCACCTGGTTTTTCTGGGCTTGGAGCTGAAAGTAACTGAGGCCTAGACGTTATCTCCAGGAAGGAAAGGCCAGGGGACAAAAGCTTACCCTGGGGAGGTGGAGGGGTGAGGTCCTTATTTTCCCAGTTTTGCCCCTGCAGGCCTTCTGCTCTGGTGACCATCTTACCTGGCTGTAAATTGCTCAGCCACCATGTTCAGCTGTCTGCCTCAGTCTCCCTATTCCATTTGCCAAGGAATTTTCCTAGATTCTCTCCATCCTGTCTCAGTTTGGAAAGCAGAATAAATATTTGTTAAACTGAACTAAATCTTACCAACTCACACAGGCTATTCTGACTATTTTCACTGATTTGACCTTTCTATCAGACTGGATATCATCAATGTGCTTATTTCTGCTCACCACATACAACTTGTTTTATTTCTTTGTTTGTTTGTTATTTGAATATTTTGCATGGGTCCTTCAGTTAAGTGACTAGAATTCTTTTTTTAAATATATTTTATTGATTATGCTATTACAGTTGTCCCATTTTCCCCCTTCATTCCCCTCCACCCAGCACACCCACATCCCCCCCTTTAGTTCATGTCCATGTGTCATAAGTTCTTTAGCTTCTACATTTCCCACACTATTCTTCCCTTCCCCCTATTTTCTACCTACCATCTATATAACTTACTTTCCGTACCTTTTCCCCCTCTCTCCTCCTCCCACTCCCCTGTTGCTAACCCTCCTTGTGATCTCCATTTCTGTGGTTCTGTTCTTGCTCTAGTGGTTTGCTTAGTTTGCTTTTGTTTTAGGTGTGGTTGTTAATAACTGAGTTTGCTGTCATTTTACTGTCCTATTTTTTATCTTCTTTTTCTTAGATAAGTCCCTTTAGCATTTTATATAATAAGGGCTTGGTGATGATGAACTCCTTGAACTTGACCTTATCTGAGAAGCACTTTATCGGCCTTTCTATTCTAAATGACAGCTTTGCTGGATAGAGCAATCTTGGAAATAGGTCCTTGCCTTTCATGACTTGGAACACTTCTTTCCAGCCCCTTCTTGCCTGGAAGCTCTCTTTTGAGAAATCAGCTGACAGTCTGATGGGAACTCCTTTGTAGGTGACTGTCCCCTTATCTCTGGCTGCTTCTAGAATTCTTTCCTTCATTTTAATCTTGGCTAATATAATTATGATGTGCCTTGGTGTGTTCCTCCTTGGGTCCAACTTCTTTGGGACTCTCTGAGCTTCCTGGACTTCCTGGAAGTCTATTTCCTTTGCCAGATTGGGGAAGTTCTCCTTTATTATTTGTTCAGATAAGTTTTCTACTTGTTGATCTTTCTCTTCCCCTTCTGGTACCCCTATAATTTAGATGTTGGAACGTTTAAAGATGTCCTGGAGGTTCCTAAGCCTCTCCTCATTTTTTTGAATTGTGGTTTCTTCCTTCTTTTCTGTTTGGTTGTTTCTTTCTTCCTTCTGGTCCATTCCATTGATTTGAGTCCCAGTTTTCCTCCCATCACTATTGGTTCCCGGTGCGTTTTCCTTCATTTCACTTAGTGTAGCCTTCATTTGTTCATCTAATTTGCGACCAAAATCAACCAATTCTGTGAGCATCCTGATCACCAGTGTTTTGAACTGTGCATCTGATAGGCTGGCTATCTCTTCGTCACCTAGATGTATCTGCTCTGGGGCTTTGATCTGTTCTTCCATTTGCCCCCCTCCCCCTTTTTTTTTGGTCTGGTCATGCCTGTTATGTCTGAGGGGCAGAGCCTTAGGTGTTCACCAGGATGGGGCAACCCAGTAGCTGGGTTGTGATGCTGTATGTGGTAGAGGGGTCAGAGAGGGAACAATGGCACTTGCTCCACTCTCTGTTGGATTTCAGTCCCTTCCGCTCCTTCCCACAAACAAACTGGGCCCTTCTGGTGCTGATTTCCATGTGGGTGGGCTTGTGTACATTCTAGGACCCTGTGGGTCTCTCCAACGAATTCTCCTGTGAGGCTGGGAGTCTCTCCCAGCACCTCAACCCTCACATGTGTTTTCAATCAGTGTTTTGGGGCTTTATTTCCCCATGCTGGGGCCCTTGGTTGTGCAGTCTGTCTCGATCCCCAGTTTCACCTGGTTTATCTATGCATGATTGTGTGACCGTGGTCACCAGCCGCCTTGCATGCCTCACTGGGTCTTCCTGCTGCCATCCTGCACCCGGGGTCTTCCAGCTACTGCCTGCATGCCAGGGGTTTGTCATCTGCTGCCTTGTGTGCCCGGTGCCACTGCTTCTGTGACCCCTTTCCACCCAGCCTCCTACCACTGCCTGACTCCATCCCTCCTACCAGTCTGGAGCAATGTGTCTACTTTAACTCCTTGGTTGTTGGACTTCCATACAGTTCAATTTCCTGTCAGTTCTGGTTGTTATTTTGTTTCTCAATTGTTGTTGTCCTTATTTTGGTTGTTCAAGGAGGCACAGTGTGTCTACCTACATCTCCATCTTGGCTGGAAAAGTGACTAGAATTCTAATGTGATGCACTACCATTCAATCTGAGCCCAGTTCAAGGACTGGGTAATTTTTAGCCAAATTCTAAATTTAGGCAGTAAGTTTTCTACTTTCTCTAATAGCAACACTCAAGAAAGGTAAAATCAAGGAAGAACCTTCATGGGTACTTTGATGTTGGCTTCTGGAAAAAGTATTTGAGTAACAAGATGGTTCCCAATTTCCTGTCATCTAAAAAACAATGCCCCTGAAATGGTGCATGTATCAGTGATTCTATGTAAGCTGAGACTTTGTCTTTATTTTGTTCTTAGAGTGTCTGATTCAATGATTTTTTTTAACTGTTGTTCAAGTACAGTTGTCCCCATTTTCCCCCCACCACTGCCTCCTGCCAAACCCACCCCCACCTCCCACCCTCGATCTTATCCCCCTTTGGCTTTGTCCACGTGTCCTTTAAACATGTTCCTTCTTTATACAAAAAAGGGAAGCTATGAAAACAGGATTTACAGTGATTTTAAATTCCCTTTTCAAATGGCTCCCTAGTAAGAGGAAGCATCATTCTTTTGGTCTGAATTATTCAGAACTAGTGTCTGGTTTGATTAAATCCACTAGACAATTCCTAGTCAGCTCTTAACAGCAATCGTATTTAGCCTTCCAGATGCCTGGGCATGCTATGCCAATGTTCTTTTTTCTTACAGTGTTGTTGACCAGACACAGACTAACTGTTACTATCTTGGATTTCAATTTCTCACACATGCAAAAAATATGAAATAGTATATGGTGGTTGCTTTTCCATTAACAACAATGAAGCCAGGGGCTTCATTCTACTCCTGAAACTTGATTTAAGCAATTGTGGGCCGACAGTTCCTGCTCATCAATAGAGCAGCATTTGTGCACAGTACCAGTGTGTTAGCAAGTGGATCCCATTCGCAAGAAAGAGTTAATGTGTTTCTGAAAATTCTTAGTTGCCAATTCTCAGAAAGTTGATTATGTCCAGGCCACCAGATGACAATTAAATAATATCATGTACAAGTTTAGTGATAAAGTGCATCCAAATTTATTGTTCTCTGTCTAAAACATAAGGATAATTTCTAAGTACAAAGAGAATGGATGGGGCCTTTTGAAATACACCATATCTCTTAAAATATAGGTCACTGTTTTGCAAATATCTCTCCCTCGCATCTCTCCATTATTCTACTGCCTCATTTCTCTCAATTACAGTGTATTTTTAATATAATTGTTTGTTTGTTCACATGAAGATTGATGTCATATATATGCTAGGTTGAAAATCATTGTATCAAAAATATGTATAAGAAGATGGATGGTTTCTCATGATGTCTAAGATGGCTTTTCAGTACTTTTTAAGTCTGAGACTCCGGTGTCATATTTGTGAGAGGCTTGTTATTTATACTGGATTTAAAAATATTTTCTACTAAATATCTGTGGCATAGGGAAGAGAAAACACAGGGTAAACATTTAGATGCTAAAAGCCCCTCTGCGCTTATGTAGCAGACATAGGGTTACTTGGGTGTGACATTGGACTCTGATGCCAGTCTAGCGTTGCCTCTAATCCATTATAGTAAGTCTGGCTCATGGTGTCTCATATCTTTGGATGTCCTTCATGTGTAAGAGTTTTGTTTATATACATAGAGGTTTGAAATGAAGTCATTAGTAAATTTCTAGTTCTCTCCTGAAAAAGGTCATGTCTCTACAAGGTCATTGAATCGATTGATCGGATTAGCTTTGCATTAAATTCAATTCAGTTAAGACAGTTCAAACCGCCACTATTAACCATTTCTCAACTTGTGTATCTGCTGCAAAGGAAAAAAATAATAACTAACAAAGATAATCTGACGAAATTGAATACAGTTAATATCAATCATGAAATAATTGTCTTATAATAAAAATATCTTCCATGTAAACAAAGTTCCTCTCCACAGATAAGAGAGCTAGGAGATGTCAATTTTCTTGAAATCTGATTCTAGACAGATACATGAGCAAATGATTCCTCCTTGTAGCTGCGCAAGCTTGGAAAGCTATTTTAGGTCATTTGACCTGCATTCATCAGGGCCCTCCTCTATAAAATGGGAATGAGACCACCTGCTTTTTAAGGTTGATATGAGAATTAAATAAGATATTATATAAAACACTTAAGAAAAATGGTTGGTGCATATTAAATTCTTAGTAAATACTAGCTAGTATTAATTTTGTTATAAATTACAGGGAATAAAAGCATGGAAAGATCCGTGAAATGTTACTTCCCAGTGCCTACTGAAGAGCTATGAGAACCAGGATTCCGAAGAGGATTCATGGTTCCGTTAATTCTCAAGTTGGCTGTGAGTAATGGCCTTCTTTCTTTCCCAGGCATTTCCCTTGACTTTCCTCTTCTTGGAGAGGCTCACAAAGGTATTCGAACTTGCAAACCCCACTCTTATTTCTTTATTAGCTACAGATCTCTAGGCCTGGGCCTGCTGTTCTCTCCTCTTGGTAACTGCCATTACCTATATTATGTCTGGATGTTTTGTTCCTTCCGTGTGCTAGAGTGGGGGTATGGCTCCCCACTTCCTTCCTTCATTTCTGGCCTGAAAGTATGAGACACCTGCAATGGTGTATAAACATAAGAAGTAGCACAGTTGTGGAGGGGGGTATAGGTTAATACGGCTTTCACTGAAGCATAGATGCAAGGGAAGGAGCTAGAGGAGGGAGAAACACTCAGATCATGAAAGGCCTGTAAGGTTCTGCTGAGAAGCTGAATCTTATCTTGAGGTCAGGAGGGAGTCAAGGAGGTACAATTTAAGCTGGGAGAGACCTGATCATATTTTCATATTATAATGAGGACTCAAGCTACAGCACTGAGAATGAGTTGGGAGGCCATATCATTTGAGAGAAACTATAGGAGCCTCTATCGAAGCTGTGTAATGGGGATAGAGAAAAGAGACCAATATAAGAAAATATTGAGGAGGCAGATTCACCAGGGCAAGGTGGCTCATAGGAGGTGGGAAATGAAGGGCAGCAGAAGTCAACGACTCTAGGGTTTCTGGCCTGGAAGACTAAGTGAATGGTGGATATAAGAAGAGGAGCCAGTTAAGGAGAAAGAGAATAAATTCAATTTGAGGTGTTTCACATATTCAAGTGAAAATGTGAAGCTATCCAATGGGCAGCTAGAAATGTAGGTCTAGAATTCAAAACTTATAAGCTGCAGACTTAAATTTGGGAGTTATATGAAGATAGCTGAAGATAATGTAAAAAGAGAACAGAAGGAAATAGAAGACAGGGTCCTGGGAAACATCAACATTAAGGGAAAGACAAAGCAAAGAGAGAACTGGAAACCAAGACAAAGTGTTCTCAAGCCATGGGATGCGATGATTTTAGGAAAGAATGGTCATCCAGGTTGAAAGGAATGGTTCTCACTTTGTTGAAAAACTTCAACGGCTATAGAACATTCTCAAAGGTTGTAGAGTAGTATATTGTGGCAGCTCACCTGTTTAATGTTTTATTCCATTTGATACCCATTTATTAGAGCACTCTTTTATTCCTTATGGCATGGTGAAGAAAAATATAATCTAGATATAGTTTCAGTGCTGAAGAAGCTTAAGGTCAAAGAGCAGACTCTGAAGTCAAATATAAAAAAGGACTAGAAAGATTTATGTAAGAAAAATCAGATATATATAACTGAATTCTTCAATTTTTATTTCAGTATTTATGCTTTTTTATATGGAAGACTTACCTCTGTTATGTCAAAAATATGACCCCAAAATGGAAAGACTAGTTAAACAATTGGACACTCCAATACAAAACAAAAATAAAACCAGTTACTCTGGAGTCATACAGAGTCATGATATATACCAATTCAGAATTGTGCCGCAGTTTAATTTGTCATTTCATTGTATAGTGGCAGAACTTGTGACCATTTAAATGTTTCCTAATTATGTTTATTATAAAATTAAATATCATTGTTCTAATTTTTAAAGGGCCTTTCAAAAACTCTATACATCAATCTGTTTCTGCAGGGCCTATTATATTATCACATTTATACATTTTACATTGAAGAGCATTCAAAAAGAAATCAGAGAACCTCATTATTAACTCAATTACCCTTCAAAGAAGCTGCTGAGAACATTTATCAATTATTCATGTATTAGAAAAGGAATGTAGAATCAGGAATTGGAGACCTGGGCTTTCAGTCTCAACTCACTTACTATCTAGGTAACTCTGGGCAAGTCACTCAACTGCTCTGAACACGTGCTCTTATCTGTCGATTGGCAATAACATGAATGTTATGAGGCTATGATAAGATGTAAAGAGCATTATATCTAATAAATATATCAAATTTCTTTGAAAACTATGAAGTCTGTACAAATATTTTTTATATTATTGTTTCTCTGAGAGAAACATTAACATGAAAAAAAATTTGAATGTGAACTCCCACTTGAGGCTTATAACTGCATTTTTTCTTCACTTTCAATAGTATATGAAATTATGGCTGAGTTTTAGATGGAATCACCAAATAACTAATCCCTGTCAGTAGTAATGGAATAGAAGTAGCATTTAGCTGATCTTAATTTTTAGACATCACTCCCTGGTACTTGACTATTAATTTCATGATAGAGTACAGAACTTAATAGCCAAATAAATCAATTCCATAAATGAGATCTTAGAATTTTCAAAATTATTATATATAGGAATATATATAAATGTAGGAATATATTAAATATATAATGTCTTAGATATGTATGTCTATATCTGTACAGAGATATATACATAGATAGAATATATTCATATAGTATAGTTATATCAATTTCATTAATCTTTTAACCAAATCTTTTGATTTAACAAAAACAAAAACTGAAGGAAGAAAGATATAAATGAGAGAATAACACTGAATAATTTTAAATATGGGGCAATGTATTTATTATAGAATCATTGAATGTTAGAGAAAGAAGGAATCTTAGATGTATACAGGGTGGGGCAAAAATAAGTTTACAGCCCTGGCTGGTGCGGCTCAGTGAATTGAGCATGGGCCTGCAAACCAAAGGGTCACTGGTTCAGTTCCCAGTCAGGATCACATGCCTGGGTTGTGGACCAGGTCCCCAGTTTGGGGTACATGAGAGGTAACCACACAGTGATGTTTTTCTTTCTCTCTTTCTCCTTTCCTTCCCTTCTCCCTAAAAAATAAATAAATAAAATATTTTTAAAAAGTTTACAGTTGTAAGTATGCAAAAAATTTCTTCTTCTATTATTATTTATTAATTATTATACTATTTTCCATACAAACAACTGTAAACCCACTCTTGCCCCACCTTGTATTTATGCCCACCAGTAGATTCCTTAGTAGTGATTTTTCTGGCCTCTCCTGGCACACAGAACAGGGGCATAAATATTCTACAAGATAACCAATTTTTAGAATTTTTTCTTCTCCATTTTAAACAAAAGTAATTTGAAAAAATTCTTCATCCTATTGGCCTGAAGTATCATCTCAATATTTCTTTAAGTTTTTGTAGATATAGACAACATTTGACGGGACAGGAGTATCATTCATTTGTTCATTGAACATTTATTGTCAGTTTCAGGCTTCACACAAGCAGACCCCACCCATAAGCCAAGTGCAGCCAAGTTTGAGGTTGCACAACTCAGTCATAATTGTTGTCTTTCAACACCAAACCCCCAGATTCACAGAAGAACCTCTTCCTCTACAACAAATCTAATGGGCTCTCCAAAAATTCTTCCAAGTGAACTTTGTAGTTGAGTAATTACCACATTTTCCTGTTTCTTCCCCAAAGGGTAGCAGGCAACAAAGCAATTCCTTCTCATTCTCTACGAAATTTCCTTTAGCTGTAAATATATACAACAAATTGTGATAATTTTCCTTGTCCCCCAAAACACAGTGCTCTGAAAATTTAACAAGTACATGTTCTGTTTGCTTTTGGGCAGTGTGACCAGAAGACTATCTGATGGATCCCAAGTTCCCCCACCCAGCAGTAAAAATCTACGCTTTTAGGAAGGTGGCCTGGAGAACTCAAGGGCAGAGGGAAGAGAAGGGAGACACTGACTTCCAGCAGACACCAGTTCCACACAAACCAGCTGTGGGACTCTTTCCACCCCAACCTCCTCGTCTAATAAGACACCTTTACATTTCCTTACAGTTTTAAAAATCTATAATTTCAACTCTTATTTGAATAAAAGCAAATAAATTTGGAAAAATTAAAATGCCATTTTAATATTCCAAGGTGTGACAAAGCTTATTTTAGACTCTTTTAGATTGTAAATGCCTTAGAAGAGATTGTGGACACAAATTCAAAGGAGGTATTGTTGAAGGAGGCCATGGAGTGGATGTGACTGCTGCTCAACCCTGCAGCTGGACCCAGGCAGCCGAGGACTTCTTCCCTCCTCCCCTGTCCTTGGAATGGACACTCTGCCCACCATTCCCACAGGCTGCGCCATTTTCAAGGATGCAGGCTTGAGAGAGCAATGTGTTGTTGAGAGCATTTGGATGGTATACATGACAGAACCCAGTTAAGGTCTCTTTATAAATTTTAAGATTCTGGCAGGCAGGTGCAAAGATCTCATCTTGAGGCTGCCCAAGTCAAGCCTCATAAGTTCCTTGCTTATTAAACCTGCTGTTTACAAATCTGGGATGGTCTGCTTCTTTCTTCAGTCTCTCCTTGCCCTCTGTGCATGGGAGCCAGCTTACAAACTAACAAATATATATTATTTTCTTATTAAGATTTCAAGTATTTCAATGTATATGATCCATTATTGCAATATACAAGAGGTTGGTGGTATACATACAAATCTATTTCCCAGTCAATTTAGAATTGTGATTTCTTTATTTATTAGCATACCTATCCTGTTTTATTACCCTGAGGTTTTCAATTACTTTGAGACTATAAGAAAAGCTAGAGGAAATCTGGAAAAATGAGACAAACATTTGTAATATACATGATAGTTGAATTAAAACTTTCCATCATATCTTTTATGATTACTTATCATCCTAAAAAAAGTGATAAATATACTAAACATTCTCTTCAGTCTTAAATGAAATAGCACATCCATGGGAAAATAAATAAGCAGATTTCCCTTATGAATCTCCACACTGGAGCACATAAGTTTTCATATAACCAGTAATAACTCACTGATATGAAGGACTAGAGTGCTCTGTCATCTTCATTTTGGGGAATGATAATGTAATTCTCTGAGATTTTCAGTTCTTACTCTTTTGTTACAAGTTGTTACTTTTTCCTCTAACAAAACACTTTGAAGCTTTCATCTGCCAACCAAGGACCAGCAAAGCTGTGCTTGTCTGCCCACTGGTCAACAGAGCACACAGCCACAGACTGACTAAAACAAGGTTTTTCTGTAGAACGGGGCTAACTTCCCAAAGTGCAGTGACACGTTCTCCTTGGCAACCTGTCCCAACCACATCCTCTCTATACTGAATTCATGGGAAGAACGCTACTCCATAACTCTGCACACACCACATTTTTCAGGGGAAGAGACTTGGGCACTTAAGAAACAGCACTGAAGCAGGTGCATATAACTGCACCTACCCCAGTGACCTTGGGAAACTCTCATTTCATCTCAGTTTCCACAAGGCTGAGCTGAATGGTTAGTGAAGCACCTCATGGCTCATTCACATATGACTGTTTACCCCATTTATTCGACTTCTGGTGGTTCTCCCTAAAAAAACTCTACTTTTAAATTTAACTTAATTTCCAAAAATGATCAAACAATAAATCTGACTTTTTTCATTTAAAGTAGAATTCTATGAGATTTAACGTATGTATAGATTCTTGTAACCACCACAGTCAAGAAACTGCATTATCCCATTACCCCCCACATTCCCTTGAGCTATCCCTTGAGACTGGCTTTTCTTACCCAGCATGCCTTTAAAATTTATCCAAGTTGTTTAGTATATCAATAGTTTGTTCCGTTTTACCACTTAGTAGTATTCTATTGCATGGACACACCGAGGTTTGTTTTATGTCTTTGCTCATTGAAAGACTTTGGACAATTTCCAGTTATTTGCTATTACAAACAAATACACCTGTACAGACTTTTTGTGTGAACATACATTTTCATTTCTTTAGAGAAGAGTTGCTGAGTCAGTGGTAAAACTATGTTTAACTTTACACAAAATTGTTTTCCAGAGTGGCTGCACCATTTTGCATTCATACCAGCACTATACGAGAGTCCAACTTCCTTGTCAGCACATGGTCAGTATTTTTAATTTTAGCCATTCTGATAGATGTGTAGTTATATCTGATTGTGGTTTTGTATTTGCAATCGAAAGTGATGTTAAGCATCTTTTCATACATTTATTTGCTATCCTTGTATCCTCTTTGGTAAACGTTTTGTTGAAGTCCTTCATTCATTTTTAATTGGGTTGGGCTTTTTTTAGTGTTCAGTTTTGATAGTTTTTAAAATACATTCTGCATATATGGCTTTTGTAAGAAACATAGTTTGCAAATATTTTCTCCAAGTCTGTAGCTTGTCTCTTTATTTTCTTGGTAATTTCTGAAGAAGAGCAAAGGTTTTTAGTTCAATGGAGTCCGAATTACCTTTTTTTTCCTTTATAGATCATAGATCCTATTTTGGTGTCATTTTAAAGAACTCTGTACCTAACCCAAGGTTGTAAATGTTTTCCTTAAGAAAATAATTTTAAAGAGAGAAGATGCTATGTGCATACGGACTTTCCTCATAGCACTATCGGTGAATGGTGAAAAATGGGGTATGGTATCATGTTGACACCATGTAACAATGGTTACATAAATTACTACCCTGGTATCCCATGGCCATTAAAAACATATATGAAACATATGTAATAATTTCACAGGGAAATAATTATGGCTTAAGCTAAAGTAAAATACAAATGATACATGCTATATGCCCACCATTACAGAAAAACAAAACAAAACAAGCCAAACACTGCATAGAAAAAGATAGGAAGGAAATATACAAAAATAAATAATATTCTTTAAAGGATAGGCTACAGTGATTCTGGGAAACTTTCACACTTTCTACATTTCCTTAGTTTCTTTAAGAAGTTTGATGAAATAAACTTAAAAACAAACAAAATTTTATTTATAAAATAAGCCACTCAACCTTTTGTCTCTGGCATGAGACCCAGTACTGTTCTGTATTGAATTTGAATGCTCTGCCCTGGAGGGCAGGCCAACTGCCCTGGGGGATGGAGGTGTGAAGAGAAAGGCGATCCTGCCCTGGCTAGGGTGTAGCAGCCCCAGAGTGGGGGCGAGGGGATGTGGGGGGAGTGTGAGAGCAGAGATAGATTTCATAACACCTGGGGACTGGTCACAGCCTACACACCAGCAAACTGTTCTTATCTTTTTTTCCTCATGTCCGTTGCCTCAGTTTACTACAAGCTAAGAGCTCTGGAAACAGTCTAGATCTTTGTATAGATCATATTCATTCAGGCCCCGTTGAGGTCACTCTGTGTGCCAGAACCTGTGTCCTGTAACACTAAGGAGATTGAGGCACAGCCTCTGTCCTGAGGCCCTCACCAGCCAATGATTTCATTTGCCCTCCAACACAAGCAAGGCACTGGTTATGACTGCTGCTAAATAAACTCTTCTCTGAAGGAGATATGCTGCTGTTTTCAAAATTATCTTTCACTTAATATCTCCCCAAATAGCCACACGATTTTCCTTTCTTGGCCTCCTGCCTTGAGATATAAAATCGTGTTGTGCTTTGCTTCTTCCACATAGCTGCCCCGGGTCACACCCGATGACTCCAGAGGAGATAGGTAATCACCTTATCACCCTCCAGGAGGACAGGTGAAATTCACCTCCTGGGTGAGGAGAAGAACCTACAGCCTTTATGGACCTATTAATCCCCAGTTCCCCCTTTCAAAGGAAAAGCCTCTCTCCACCACACCTGACAAAGTTAATTCACTCTGAGTTCATCTTCAGATCCTTGGGACTTGCTTGAATATTTCATGTAAGAGACGCAGGCGTCACCTGCAGTGTTGAGAGAAGAAATAAAGCTCAAAGGCACAGAATCATGGTTCAGAGCCAACAGGCAAATGCGTGCCACGATGGATTACAAAGTGGCGGGCAGACAGACCTCCCACCAGAAGAAGGCGCTCTTGGATGAGACCTGTTGCTGCCTTGGTCCCTTTGACCTCAGAGGGGCCCTGTGCTAATAAGAAAGGGAGGGGATCATTAGCTTTCTTTTCCATTCATGTTTGTTTTGAAAACATGACATGCGTTGCAGATTACACGATAATTATTCTGAAGGGCTGCCAAGGCTTCAGGAATAATTATCGTATGATTTACAGGTTTTAGAGCTCATGGTAACAACTCTTTAAGGCTAGGAGACTTCAGTCATTCACAACAATTACTTTCTCTAAAGCGCACTCTTACAATTTTGGATTGTTCCTTGAGCTCAATGAGAAGCCAAAGAAGCTAAAGGAGACGTGTTCAAAGAGGCAGGGAGATTTGGGGGATTCGGAGCTCCGCTGGGGTCCTGACCAGAGTGCCAGGTAAATCAAAATCTTTCCTGGGGCCGCATGAAGGCCAAGATTTAATAAAACTAACAACTGCCTGGGGACCTTCCTTTCAATAGACATAAAAGGGCCTACTCCTTCCTTCCTCTTCGTGGAAAACTTGAAACGTGATTAAAGTCTCACCGCAAGCCGGTCATTTTCACCACTGCATTCGAATTGCTGGTGAGAATGTTTCTAACCATGACCACCCAAACGGTAAAGCCTGGGAGCTTTTTGCTGTCAGCACGTGAAGTTTTATCTCATCTGTCCTATCCCAAGTGAAACTCTCTCCTCCTTTGGCATTGAAGTTACCATTCTTCATTGCTTATCATCCTACTTCTCTTTAATTTCTCCATTAATTCCTTCTACACTGGGCTGAGTTCTGTATTCGACACATAGTTGATCCTGGGTAACTTTTGCTGTTAATACATTGGTGGTAATCAAATACAGCCGGGGAATTGAACTGAACGTATATGCATCAGTGGCTAACAAGTGTGTGTGTGGTGTCAGAATAGTGCCTGGCTGTGTGCCACTTATTTATTCATCACCCAATACCTATTTAACACCTGTTAAGTGACAGACAACAGGCTGGGCACTGGCGACACAACCAGGAAAAAAATAGGTAGAAACAGACAGAATATCTGCCTTCGGGGATCTACACAGAGCCCTGCAAGAGCTATAACAGGAGCGTCTGGGAGACGCACCTACTCCATGTTTGGAGGCGAGCAGCCCTCCCGAGACTCTGAGGCTGTGACCCGAGGCAGAACTGAGATGTGGAGAGGGTTATGATTATGAGGAAGTGCAGTTCAGATGAGGAAGAGAGCCTGTGAGAGCACCTGGGGGCAAAAGGGGGTGGCGAGACTTTGAGGGATTGAAGGGGGAAGGCAAGGAAAGAAGCTCAGGGACAGATTAATTCTGTACGTTTGGGGGAATTCAGAACGTCCACTGGATGCAAGCAGTTCTTGACAGGGAACTGATCTAACAGTATTAAGACATACACCAGTTTAAACACAGTGAGAAGACAGAGGAGAGATCGTTTCTGGACCAGACCTGCTGGCTAAGGCTTCATAGGAAACCTTGCCAATCGTCACAATTGTTCCTGTGTAAGGCAACAGGCGGGAACAGTGTTTCCACGGTTTCATTTTCTGTGGTTTTAGTTACCGACAGATAACCATGTTCCCAAAATATTAAATGCAAAACTCCAGAAATAAGCACTTTATAAGGTTTAAAGTGCACAGTGTTCTGAGTAGCAGGATGAAGTCTCTGGTGTGTTCACGGTGGTATGCCGCTCACACATCAGCCATGTGTAGGAGCCATGGCAGCCATTGTGTTAGCTCACATCGCCACGAGGAGGGTGAGGACAATACAATAAGATATTCTGAGAGAGAGAGAGAGAGAGAGAGAGAGAGAGACCACAACTTTTATTACAGTATTGTTATTCTAGTTTATTATTAGTTATTGTTGATCCCTTACTGTGCCTAATATGTGAATTAAACTTTATCAGAGGTATGTATGTATAGGAAAAAACAGTATATATGTGGTTTGGAACTATCCACAGCTTCAGGCATCCCGTAGGGGTCTTGGACTGTATCACCCCTGCTCCCTAAGGGGGGACTACGTATATGGCCCCTTCCCCTGCAAGATAATTAATGAGATTCCCACAAGAGGGTGCCCTTGCAGAAGAAAGCCCTTGCTCATCTATTCCCATGCTTTGTGCCCCACCAGCAACCTCAGAGGACACCAGCAACCTCAGAGGACACCAGCAACCTCAGAGGAAAGGATGCCCTCAGAGCGGCCCTGAAAGGAAGGCATTCCCTGCTGACGGCAGTAAGGGCGCTGGCCCACTTAAATTCCTGTGGACTTAATCACAGGTGTTTCCGAGATTCCTAAACAAAAAACTACTGCAACCTCAGTGCTCTATTCTGTAAGTCCCATCATCCTTGAGGAGCCCCGCACTATCTATAATAGTTCTGATTTAATTAGTGCTTATTGGGTAAGCAATGAGCTGCCTATTTTTGGCACCTAGAAAGATTCAAGATGAAGCTTTTGACTGCTTTCCTTTTTAAACCACATGCACCACCATCAGATCTGCTGCAAGACCAGGAGATTGTGTCTTATTTTAGGTGAAATATTACAGTCATTTGTCCCTAGGAATATGCCTGTCACATTTGGTTTCTTAGTGATATTATCTTGGAATTTCAGCCCATTTCCTTAGGAAGTGCTAATGGCAGTACAGGATGCAGAATTTAGTCTAATGAGCAGACAACAATATGGGTGTTTTAAGCCCAGGCTATGTTTTGGATAACTGCTTAAATAAAAAAAAGAGTAACTAGATCTTTTTTTTTCCTTGCCTATGAGCCCCTGTTGGAAAGGTGCTCCCCTGCCTCCTACTGATGTTGACACAGTAATAGATGGCAGATAATGAGTATTATTTGACACGGGCCCTCACCTGTCCAGACCCTTTCCAAGGCTCTTGGAAGAGCCTAACTGTTATGTATTTTTTTTCTTAAATAGAGCTTCCTAAATTATGTAAACTTCAGCCTGTCCCCACAATACCTTGACTCCACAGATGTTATTTACAGGAAGCCATATCTAGGTCCATGTTTTCAGCAAGAGAACACCTATGAGTCTCTGCTACACTGAACACATCTAGGACAATAGCAATTGTTTCCCATCCTGCGCATTTCCACCAGCTTTTCTCCCCTGGTTTTTCTTTAAGGGACCATTGTACCAAAGAGAAGGAAGGAAGTGACTAAGAAAAGGAAGTTATGCTTAAGTCATTTTAAAAGTGTATTTTTCAAATGACAAAACTTTTTCCCCAAGTAAAGGTTTCACGCAAGGCAGAGGATAGTGTGAGTTGAAACATAAATCTTTGAGAAGTCAAATGCCTTCTTTGCCCTGCTCTTGCTCTTTGGCACACAAATTGTTCTTTGAGCTTTCATGAATTTTCCCAGTTTCTGCTCTCCATTCCCAAACTCACTTAACACATGGTCTGTCCGACTCTCCATTTCCTTTTTCCTCAGCCCCCAGAGATATATGCGTCAGCTTTCTGCACTGCTGACTTCATTTTCGTCTTCGGCACAGGAGTGTCTTTGTGCTGGCCTCAGGTATATTACCTCTGTTTTCCTGGGGTCATTCCCCATCACTGACTGTCAAAGACAGCACCCGTCCACATTACTGTATTCTGTCATTCCTCCCAGCCAGCTAGCAAGGCTAATGGAGACAGTGAACTTAGTATGCTTTTTATTCATCCTTGCCATGAGAAATCATTTCCGATGGTGTTCACTTTTTGCAATGGAAAAAAGCAGGAAAGAATCTAGTTCTATCCAGTGTCAAGCCCATGGTAGCAGAGGCAGATTTACTATGAAACTTCCAGCTTCAGGCATAGAGGGAAAAGAGTGCAGGGCACACCTAAAATACAGGAACACACATGTGCGCACATGCATTTAAACATGCTGTAGCTTTGCCTAGTAATTGCTATGCACCACTACATGCCCTGGTTTCACCCTCTTTCTACATGTTGGATGTTGCATATGTGCTCGTGAGGGAGGCCATTTTTTTTTCTTTGACATTCAGTTAAGCTAAAAGCAAAAACAGCCATCTGTACTGCCTTTGATAGAGTAGATTGCTAAAAGCTGTTCCCTGTCAGACCTCTCTCTTCAGCCTTGGCGAGGAGACACATACACATATGACACTTCTGTCATCCACATATGAAACACACAGATTTCAACAGAGTCACAGGTCCTCTTATAAAACCATCAGGCTAAATACTAACATTTTCCCAGGGGCTGGCTTTCCTTCTATTGCCACAGCAGGATGAATGGCATTAATTTCACTCTCAGGTTTAGGTTGTGTGTATGTGTTTGTTTTTACTGCTGAGGGCACCAAACATTCTCTCTGATCTGCAATTGTGCTCCACATTTTTCATTAACACTTGCATTTAAGCAGCTCATTCTAATTCTTTCCGTTGTTCCTGTTCTGCCAGAACTATCTACTGGCTGTTGCCATGCCAACCCCAAATCCTGGGGTCCTGCTGCTAGATCACAAGCTGCCATTAGCATATTTTTAATGGCACCTGATTGCCCTCCAAAGACCTTTTAGTAGCTGAACTCCATTAGCTCGGAGTGTCATGAGATTTGACTGCAGATTTAAAGAGCAGATCAGGGACAGAATATGCTGAGCTAAACTGTCAGCCTCCAGGCTGTTTCTGTGAGTGCCAGATTGGTTTCTTGGGCCCAGTTCTAAGGAAAGATCGCGACAATTATATGGTCTCAATAGGTATCAATTCTTGTTTTTAGAGCTGACTTGCCATAAGGTGGGAGGCCAGTAGGACCGCCAAATTTGTGGAAGATGTCTCTTACTTTTAATTGAAACACCAGACACTCTACAGATTAGGGACCAGGGACAGGAGTGATGCTGCCATATTGCTCTTTCTAACTTATGGCAAACCAAATGGAGCACGCCATGCTGATCAGAAGCCAGTTTCTCTTCAATAAAAAAAGGGTAGAGAGAGAATAGTGCATTAGAAGTGTTTCAACAATTAAGAGTTAAAAAGGCAGATTATTTCAAAGTATGTAATTAAGAGCGTTTGAAATTAAGTTTCTTTGAACTTCTGAAGACTCTCAGCAGTCAGTGAGCTATGTAAAAGAATTTTGACACCTCAAGTGAAGGCAAGAGGAAGCTTAAAAATTGCTTCTAAAATTTGAACACAGCAAAAAGATTAAACTGTGATCAAAAACAATTTGGTGAAGAGGGACCTTGCAAACTCAGGTGCTTATGGAGCCAAGGCAGACAAGGCAAATGAGTGAAGTGAAGTGACTGGAAGGTGAGGAAGGCACGGGCACAAAGTGCCATAGAAACAGGAGCGACCTTGAGGATTAGAAGGACCCAGAGTGCAGACGCTATCCAAAGTGAGTGCTTTCTCCTACAGGGGGGTCAGGAAGGTCCTGTACTGCCAGATATTCAGAGAGCTGAAGAAAAGGTAGAGATACATATTTTTGGTGAAACCTCCCAATTTTCAAATATTGAGTATATAATATTTTGACTTGAAAATGTTGGGCAATCCAATAATCTGGAGGGCATAAAACAAAACAAAACAGTAAACAAAAATCACTTCTTGTGTTGAGCATGGTCCAAGAGCTGCCAGTTTGCAACTCATTTTAAAAGGAAGCCATTTTTAATCCTAGAACTAAGATATTATTCAAATAACAAATCCAAATGACTAACTTAGAACCTATATTTTGATAGAAAGCAACACTAGATGAGGTTATATGTTAATCGGTATCCCTAAGTAAATTTTCATGAGACTTTGTATTTGGTTGAGATAATGAAGCAATGCTAGAAGAATGGGAAGGACAATGAGCAATGTAAGCGTTCAAAGATAAAACAAAACAAAACAAAATAAAATATGGTGGGCTGGTACAGTTATAGAAGGAATATATCAAAGAATATGTAGAACCTAATCTGTCCTTCAAAGGATTTAGAAAAACAGATATAAAAGGAAATTTTTCTAGTCCAAAGACACAGCGAAACTGCAAGTCCAAAGGCAGGAAATTATAAGATGCTTTATTTTCCATTGAGCAGACTGAAACATCACAGAGGTAATGCTGGACAAATAAATAAATACATGCATAAACAAAATAAAACAAAGAAAAACATTACTACTCATAGTCCTTAGCTTCCAGTATTTGTGCTGTGAGGCATGCAAACTAGAATTTGCCTGGGGAGTGCAGACTCAGGTATTTTAACAAGGCTGCCCCCGAAAGCAGACAATCTGAAAGGCCTTGCATTAGCACTCAGAGCATGGACTTAAATTATGTTCATGTGGATACACTTGTCCCTGATTTTCCTCCAAATATTTGCATTTCTTCATTTTTTATTACTTCTACATGCTGCTGCTGTGTTCATAGATCACCAGCTTAATTCCAAATTTCATTTGTAAGCCTGGGATCTCAAGCATGGTTTTTTTTTTTTTTTTTTAAGGATTTAAAAGTGTACTTGCCCACTGAGGTCAACTGCTGGTTCCTTCATCGACACTTGCTACCTGTGGACCTTAAAGTGCTTGCTGGTTTCCACATTAATTTGACTAATAGACTAAAATTATAACACTAACTATGGATGGAAAACTTGGATCTTTTAAGCATTAGGACTCTCGTTTTCTAATATAACTTGATTACACATGTGTTTTTGCAGAGCTGCTTTCTACAGCCTCCCAGGCAAAGTCATGTGGAGGGTGGGACTGTGGAGTCCGTGCATCCTGAATCGAACCAGGGTTGCCCGGAGAAGAGTCTGCAAGTGTGGGAGGGGATCCTGGAAAGGAGCCAGCAGGGGCTTGTATGGAACTATCAGAGGAAGAGAGTTAATTAAAAGTCCAGTTAAGTCAACCAAAAAGAATATTAAATCAAAAAGTTCATCAGGCTGGACAAACTGAGTTGAACAGGAGCCAAAGGATCAACGTGAGGGTCAGAAACAGGGTGATTGGAGACAAAACCTACTCAGGAACTTGTACTGGGAATGCTGAGACAGAATGCTGGCAATGACTTGTGCACAGGTCAGTGAGCCCAGCTGGACAGCGCTCTTGTTCTGGCAATAGCAGAGCCTGGATAGAGCCTCATAATTTGATGGAAAGGGAACAGTATTGAGAGATAATTTTGCAAGCACTAGTTTTGGAGCATTGCTTTCCTAGTCTGTCAAATGAGAGTTTTGTGCTGATGACAGCTCGTGTCTGTGTGATGGATAACATTCTCTGACACCACCTGGGTGAGAAAGCACCTAAAGCACTAAGTCAGGCCTCTCCTACCCCAGCCAGCCCTCCCTCAGCCTTTGCAAAGCTATCCATGGTGAATGCTAACCATCAGCACTGACCTGCTTCTGGGTAATCTCTGAGGAGAGCAAACAGCTAGTACCTCAGCACCTTCAGCAGGAAGGAAACACCTGTGGCGAGTTCCTTTCCATACATCCCAAGATCAAGCCCTGGAACCTGGGAAAATGCTTGCAATGGGAATGTGCCGTCCTTTAAATTGAATACAATGATCAGGCTGAAAGAAAGCTAGGGAAGTGTATGCCAAGTTTGCCTGTGGTCTCATAAACGAGCCTTAGCTGTTTCCTGAAGATAGGAGCTGGAACTCTCCTGGGAAAAGCTGACTGAGCTCACACATTTCACCCTCGGCCTACTTTGTTTATCTTGAGACCACTGAAGAATTCAGTCTAGACCGTACAGTATTTCCAGTATCGCCTGTTACTTCTTTCCCAAGCATCTGTTTTTTCTCAGGCCCCACGTGCCTCACCCTACATGGCCTTGTGCTGGGATCCAAGAACTCCTACGGAATGTCCTTTAACCTGTCAAACAGTGCAGACTTCGGTTTTTCTTTCTCAATGCTGAATGTGAGGCATTGGAATACGCCCCACGTCCTGGGAACTTCTGGCGAAAGCACTGAAGCTCTTTGAAAGACCTCAGCTACCATATAAATTGGTTTTCACACTATTTATGTTCATTGTATCATGGTGTTCATTATTTTTGTTTTCTTTCACTTTTACAATGTTTAAAAACCCAGCAATCAACAAGCATTTATTGAGTACCTGCAATATAATTGTGCTAAGCTAACTGCTTTAGTGAAGACTTCTGATTTCAAGAAGCTTATCCCTGAGATGGGATGATAACATCAATTTGTATAAAGGAACACTGAGTAACACAAGGAAGTGTGTCACGAGGGCTTGTATTGAGAGTGGCAGATAAGTTCCACGAAAGTGGAACCTTAAAGGGAGAGCACTGAATGCTTGAGAGTAGGAATTTTATGATGGGCTTTGTAGGATGGATAGAAACTGAATGCTAGATGGATAACGAAGAACTTTTATGCAAGAAAAATTATCTAAACTTATTCAGATAGGTAGAATAGTAAACTAAGTAAAGCATAGGGCAACAGCTCAGATTAGGTTTATTTATTGTGTTATCTCATCATCTTGTATATTACCTTTTTATATGGTGTGAGATAAGGAATTTGATTTCTACGTGATAGCAATTCAGATAATCTGTGATTCCCTATTTACCTCTGCCCTTTGGGTCTAAGGGTGACACTCCTGGTTCTCATGAACCTTGGCCAAAACACCATAAGCTCCTTCAATATCATACTATTTTATTTCAGCCAACAATTTCATGTTGTTGTTCTAGGTATTGTATATTTGTCATGGGCTACATTTCCACCCCTGGATTTGCCCAGTCCCTGATATACCACTTTCATATTACCTTTTCTTCTCCTCCTTTATGCATGGTCGAATCAGATGAGGACCAATACACAAATATTTATATACCATTGGCTTCAGAAAGTCTTGGTGTCCCTTTATTAATTGTTCTGTTTCAAACCAAAGGACAATAGCAGGGACAATTGATATTCAAAAGATATACAGCAGCATCCTCAGGACATACTGAGGCCAGAAATAGGCTGGCCCTGTTGATTCCCTCAGGGATCTGCCAAGGGGTCATTGCCACCTCATTGTTGAAGACAGATACCAGGAACGGCAGTCATGATGAGAACCTTGTGAACATTCACAACCAGGGAATGCTTCATGCAGGTAGTGACGTGCTTAATATGAACTCTAGAGGACAATCTGGTTGGTCACAAAGAAATTGATAGCCTGCAGAGATTATGCCTAAACCCTTGCACTTGGACAGCCTACCTTTAAAACAAGTCCTGAGCTGTACCTGGTGGCCCCCAGTTGTGATTAAGCCTTTATTTCACACAATTTGGGGGTGAATCTACTAGAGGACTAACACCCAGGCATGGCTATAGGGAAAGAAAGAGGAACTGTGTGAATAAAGAAACTCTAGCTTCAACACACCCAGTGGGGGCTTGTCTCCCAAAACAGAGGAGGAATTATGGGAAGGTGTATGGAGCTCCATTGTAGGGAGCAGTACATGCGTGCAGTGGAGCAAGGGTTGGATTATGGACAAAAGCCAGACGTGCTGGCCAGAAAGTGTCAAGCATGACATGTCCCACTGTGTGGCCTTTGTCCCTCAGATACATTAGAACATACTCCTGAAAGTGACAGCACCTAAATTATTGGGATGTTTCTGGTACCTTTGTTTTCACAGAGGAGGAAGCATAGTACTGTGTGTGATAAATGAACATGAAGTCCATTGGGCAAAACTTTAAAATTCTGGACCTGATTCTAGGAGGGGTGAGATATAAACATCCTTTCAGTGTGAATCCTGTTCTATGACACTAAATGTAAGGCATAAAACATGTGCCATCATAAAGTGAGAAACATGTACCCCTAAAGTGAGCTTCCTTTTGAGATGTGGCCTAGAGGTAGGAGGGCCTAAGGGGAATTCTCCAGAATAGAATTCTGACCATATAGTGATACTGCCTTCATTCATTTGACTTCCAGGGACAACACGGAATGAGAAATAAAGAGCATAAGAAGCAAAGTGTACTTAATTAACCACATCACAAATTTGTTTTCAGTCTTGCTACAGAGTAGGCAGTGTGATAGGTACCAAAGATATAGATATAAAAGTTCCTTCCTCTCAAAGGCTTATGGATTAATGAAGGGGAAAAACAACAATTCAGGAATGTAGTTGTTTTGATAGATATATGGGATGAAATGAAAACATTTAGGAGGGGACTATCCCAGGATTTGTATGGACAGTGTGTAAGATGTTGAATTATATCACAGGAGACTTTCCCTGACTTGGGAATTAAAGGTTCATAAAGAATTAGCCTAGGGTATTAAGTTATAGACTAAGCTGTTCTCCAATGTCTCAAACTAATGAGCCCATTAGATCATTTAGGGTCACAATTTCCCATGTCAAAGATCATGAGAGACCTGAGATTTAATGCTACTTGTAAAGTAAGGATTTAGCATGCCACAGTTTCATAGGTGGAATCAGACATGAGACTCTTGGGTCAGAGAAAAAGGACCGCATTACTCATGGTAACGGCAACAGCCAGACTGTCAGCATTTGCTCCAGTTGCCTGAGTCCCCAATTTTACAAAGCACACTGAGAGGGGCAGGGGACACCTGCGCTGGCAGTGGGTTATTTTACAAGACAGGGACCCCTTACTTCGGAAAACAAGTCCTTCATAATTGGCAGTAAGTCAGCCTGACTTCTGTCCCAGAGGAAGACATTATCTTTATTATCCTGAATAATTAACAAACTTGTCCTTTGGAGGGAGACTATCTCTACCTTGTAAGGCTGTTTGCTACACAAGCATCCCTGAAAAGAAAAGCATCTGGAATAAAGGTGGTCAGTGTCTCTGCTCACCAGATGAGCAGAAAAGTTAAATCCAAGAATTGTCTTTCAACACATTCTTACCTCTCTCTTCTAGGGCAGGGATTAGCAAACTATGACCCTCAGGCAAAACCTGGCCCACTTACTCTTTTTGTAGATAAAGTTTTATTGACACACATCTATGCACATTTGTTTATGTATTGTCTATTTAGCTCTACAGTGGCAGAGATGAGTAGCTTCAACAGAGATCATTTAGCCTCTTTACAGAAAAAAATATGCCAACCTCTGCTCTAGGGTATGGTTCTCCTCCACCTGACTGAAGCTGGCTGGCAAGTACCACTCTGTAATCTGGCATACAGAAAGAGGGAAAAGAGGAAGAAGAACCAAACAATTGTTTCAAGGATGTGATCCAGAAGTTGACTTCTGTTTAATTCTCACTGGCCAAAACTTGGTTACATGTTTTTTCTGGAGTCCCCAGACTTTCTCCCAGTTTTATTGATGCACTAGAAGTACTCACAGAACTCAGCATGTATTTGTATTTTGTCAGAGATTTATTGCAAAAAAAAAAAAGGATACAAAGAAAAATCATCAAAGGACAAAGGCACATGGCGCAAAATCCAGAGGAAACCAGCTGCAAGCTTCCAAGAGTACTTTCCCAGTTGAATCACACAGGATGTGCTTAATTTTTCCAGCGACAAGTTGTGACAACATGTATGACATATTATTTGCCAAGGAAGCTCATCAGAGACTCAGCACCCCATGTTCCTGTTGGGGCTGAGCATGTAGTCCTTTTCTGCATGAGAGCATACCAAAATTTTAGACTCCCAGGAAAAAAGCAGATGTTCATCATAAACTTTGTGTTTTTATATAGTTTAGGCATGGTGACCTACTCTTATCCTGAAATCTGACTTCCCAGATGCCAGCCAAGGGTCAACCTTGCAAGCAGGCTTTTCTGAGGACATCAGTCTCTAGCCTGGTATGTTAACTCTGCACTGCACACATGCCTCCACCCCACTTGGCTGTAGTGGAAGCTGGGAACATAGTCCAGCTAAGTGACTGTGTGCCCAGCTAAAACTCGGGAGGCTTGATTAGTAAAAGAAGGATAAAGAATGAATACCATGAATAATCAGTAGGCTCTGCCACATGAGGGAAGTAGAGGGACCAGTGTAGGGTTTCTGTCAAAACTATTTTTCTGTCAAAAAACTATTGACATTTTGGGCTGAATAATTCTCTGTTGTGAGGGGCTGTCCCATACATGATGGTAGCACCCCTCTCAGTCCTGACAAACAAAAATGTCACCAGGTGTTGCCATTCTAGTGGCGGTCACAAATGTCCTGGATGAGATCCAAGGCACTGTGTGAAAGCGAGAGAAACCAGAACTTGCTGAGGAAGCTACAAATGGTTTGTTCTAGTTTGAGTGTAAATAAGAGATGGAAAATGGTAGAAAAATAAGGCCAAAGCACAGGCTATGTCATATTATAAAGTAGTGTGTGTGCCCTAAAAAGGGGCTTAAATTTTTTTAAACATCACCGAAAGATATGAGGAGCTACTAAAAGACATTTAAGTTAAGGATCATATTTGTATATTCTGAAAACCAGTTAGACCTACATATGGAGAATGAATTGAAAGTCAAATCGTCTGGTGCTAGAGAGACTAGTTAGAAAGTTGTTTCACTTAGGTAAGAAATTTTGAGGAACAAAGTGAAAACTTTGGCAGTGGGGACTAAAAAATGGGGAAATTGATAAATATCATAGAAATAGGAAAAAAGAGGATGTGGTGATTGGTAGAGATGGGAATGTTATCAGAGTTTTACTTTGGGCATCTGGGTAAACAGGGCACCACTCATTGGGACGACAAAGTCAGAGAAGAACACTACATGGGGAAGAGCTATCGGGTCAATTTTTGACTTGCTGAGTCTGACTTGACCACAGAATTTCCAACAGGAGATTCACGACGTGTGATGCATGATATGACGGACACTCGTTCTCATGTGAGCAAGGGGTGATGAAACCTGCTCATCCAGCCTACTAGGGCCAATACTTCTTTCTTACTGAATTTTGAAAACCCGGTAGCTTAGTTTCAAATGTATTCAGTGTGGGCTAAAAGTAGGTTTACAGTTGTGAATATGTGAATCACAGTTATTTCTTGTATTTTATTATCAGTTATTGTATTATTTCCCATATGAACAACAGCAAACCTACTTTTGCCCCACCCTGTATAAAACAACTGTTCTACCAAGATTGTTAGGTCCAGAGGGTGGTTCTCTCATCCCCGATTTATTCAGATGGGTTTTAAAATATTGCCAATTACTAGCTGTCCAAATATTTTTATTTCTTTCTCGACTGGGTGCCATCTGTTGGGCACAATATATTTTGTCTTCAGTAACTCTTTTCTGCCTTGAGAACTTACACTCTCTGGGCATTCAAAGCCTTCAAGTAGACAAAATTCTCAAAGGGACTGAAGTACGAAAACTTAGATAGATACACACATGACTATTCTGTGGTTAAAATGATTTCACCAGATGACATTTCATAGTGGTGACCACTCTCCTCATTTTTAAGAGAAGGTATATGGTGTCTGTCAGAGGACCTAAATTTGCATTCTCTCAGGCAAGATATTCATCGTGCGGCTAAGGAGTTAGTTGGAGAGTAATTTTAATTAGTAAGCGAGGCACAAGATGCTAAACGTAAGGGCACAGATCCTGAACCCTTGAATGCCTCCACTCACAATGAAAAGGGAAAGTTCTCATATACATTTCCAGCAGAGCTTGATATGAGGTGAATAGTGGGATGAAATTCAGTTCTAGTCTTCAGTGTCTCAAACACAGGTATTGTCATTGACAGGAAGAGGTATGTTGAGTTTTTTTTCTCCATTTACTTAGCATGATTTGACATGTGAACCAGAACAGAAATTTGAAGAGTTGAACCAAGCTGTGCAGAGGGAATTTTGGAAAGAAGTGATGAAAGAAGCAGGTCTGGATGTATAACATTATGCTGCAGTAGAAACTTTAAAATAATAAAAAATACTTTGCAGGATTGATTGTTTTGGTAAGTTGACCGGTAAATTTAATTCCTCTTAAAAAACAAATTTTAAAAATACTGAGGATATTTAAAAAATAGATGAGATATCATAACTCTAAACAAACAATGTCCATTGTCCATTTATTTCTGTTTGTTTACATAGTGATAAGTGCTTACCCTCAGCCCTGGAAGCTTGCTTGAGTTGGAAGAAATAAAATAAGGTGATGCAGTGTGGGGTGTGGTTGTGCACCAGGTCCCAAACTGCCAAGTCTCCCAAGTTGTTTTGGTTCAGTCACAGTGGTTTCCAATGTTGGCAAAGACTGGGGAGTGCACCACATAACAGTTAACAAAAATAGGCAGGTTCTATTAAAACAGGGGGCATGGATATTTGTAGATCCCTCCTTTGATAAAAGAAAATGGCCATTCTTAAATGTCTGCTGAGTAACAATGCAGACGTGGTACCATTCCAAGTGCTAGAGCTTTGTCCTTAATGCTGCCACATGTTAAGCATGAGCCTGTTGGGTACCCTTCACTGCCTGTAAGAGCCAGCATTTAATTTGCGGCTCCAATGTGCTCTTCTCCCACCAACTACCCTTGCTGATTCTTGAAGGTTTATTCACTGTTTTTGAGTTGTCTATGGTGTCTTTCCCTCATTTGTGACTACTCAACTGTGTTTAACTATTTTACTTTTCAAATTAAAATAGACCAGGGCAGTGAACTTTGATGGTCCTTCGTTGGAATCAATCACCTCCCATTTAATGAACTAGGGTTGTATTCCATCTGGTACTTCCCCAAGCCAGTACTCTGCACCTCATACCTGTTAAAATCTATATCCTATTTTCAAAGTAAGCTATTGGGTGGCATTTAAAATGCCACTGTAAAGTCACTAAGCTACTAATGACTAATGCTCTTTGGGAGAGTTACTCCTTCTCATATACATTTCCTTCATTTATTCCTTCTATGAATATTTATTAACCAGTATGCCAGGCATTGGGAATATGTGAATTTTGTCCATCAGGATCCTGAAAAGAAATGAATTGTTGGGTAATATAGGAAATAAATTAAGTTCAGTAATTGGAAGAAAGTACCATAGAGTGGCTATTTATAAATTATTAGTTGGGTGAAATTAAATCACAGGGAAAAGAAAAGGGATAGTGAAGTTTTGGGAAACTATTAATGGCCGTGGTGGAGAATTCGTTCCCACCACTACACAAGAAGAGCTGAGAAGAGGGCAACAGAGTCAGGGAAAACTCTGCAGGGAGAGCAGACTAACAGAAAGCTGTGACTTTTAGTTAAAGGAAGGCATCAACTGTTAATGTCCTTGCAGGACGGGCATTGGGAAGAACTAAACATCTCAAACTCACCCCTCTTCCATCCATCTCCTGCGGCCTGCTATCAATCAAACCCTACAGGACACTGCCAATATTATCAATACATACCAACTTCTTAAAAACACAGATTTTGGGGCCCTACCCCCAGCGACTCTGATTCAGTAGACCCAAAGTGAGGTGGGAACATTATTCTTTCTGACACATTCCTGGGCTTGCGGTCTTGCAGGTGTTGCCGGTGCTGCTGTTCTTCAGACCACGTTTTGTGTGGCACTGTTCTGACGTCATCAAATGACAATAGCAAACCCTGAGAAGTGGACATCTAAGAGCAGAGTACCAACTCTGTCTCAATAATATAGAGATATTTTTACCACCTTCTTAACTAACACAAGGCAAGCTGATCTTGACTGGAAATCATCAAGGAAGAGAGTTCTGAATTGTCAAATAAGAATGTATAGATAGTCACGGGTTTAATTCTTCTCCTCCTAAGTAAATTTTCCTCTCTAGAGAAAGAATTGCCTCATTCAGAGGAAGCTAGCAAGATTTCATTTCCAGTGCACACAAAGCTAGTCTGTGTAGAGATGCCATTTTTACTGTTGAAATATATATTATTAAACATGTTTTAATTAAGAGAGAGAATTGATTTTATTTTTAACATTTTTGGTAATAATTTTTTATATGGGAACTTTCTAAACTAAAAAGGAAAGAATCAACACAACAGTTCTAGAAAGCATGGGAAAGCATGGAAAGTCCTCCCCCAGATATTCATGGATAAGAGCCACATTTTTTATTTGCTACTTCTTCTCTAGCATTATGCCATGGGAATAACACACAGTTGACCAACACTAATGAGGTATGTGGCTCAGAGATAAAGTTATTGGGGAAGACAAGCTGGTCTTTGACCTGTGAGCAAGAGAGAATCAGATTGTTTGAACTGAAAATACCTGATCGGATCAATGATTTTGTGCATTCCTAATCTGAAGTCTCACTTCAGGTAGTCTTTTCATTTCCTATTAGCTACTCCTACTTCTTT
This sequence comes from Anoura caudifer, assembly GCA_004027475.1. Classification (NCBI taxonomy): domain Eukaryota; kingdom Metazoa; phylum Chordata; class Mammalia; order Chiroptera; family Phyllostomidae; genus Anoura; species Anoura caudifer. Next base: position 70,822 of record PVKU01001684.1, on the reverse strand, counting down.
CCTTTCTCAATCAAACCTTTTGTTAGAGTAAATTTAAGTCACCGTCCCTCTTTTTTACTTCTCCTCCATTCTTTGTCCTTTGACTTCTTCTGACTCCTTTCTCCCAAAGCTACGTTGACAAAAGTTCATCAGTCACTGACTTCTCAGCAGCACTCTGCGTTGTGGGTCTCTCTCATGTTGCTGGCTTCTGTGGCATCACTTTCCTTTGATGACTTCTTCTCACAACCCTGGTAAATCTGTCATGTCATGTTCCTCAGCCTACAGTCTAAGACTTTTTCAAAGATATCCAGAGCAAGAACTAAAAACAACTTAGCCTGATATCCCTAAAAGAATAAAAAAGGGAATCTAATTTATCCACACTTACCAAAGACTCCTCCTACAATGTGCAAAAGTTTTCTTAAACCTCACAGCTGATCTGGAGCCTCTCACACCACCATCTCCAAAATTCTGGAGCTCCAGATTATGAGACTTTTTTCTTTATTCTTCCACATCCTTCTTCCTTCCATCTCTTTATTGTATAGATTTGCTTGCCTCTTGCTTCCTTACTATTTTGCTAAGGGGAAGAAGAAAGAAATGAGAGACCAAACACAGTTTCTTCTTAAAGCATGGGTGAGGAGTGGAGGAAAAGTGATGTAGAGGGATGATGACTCACACATCAGTGCTTATGCTCCACTACATGTTCATCACTTAACGGACCCTCTTGCTCTGCTTTCTCTGAAATGTTGGCAATCTCCCCACCCCAAGCTTCTATGATTGCATTGCCTGCTGGCTTTTATCAGCTACTCTTGTGATTCTAACTCTCTCTCTCTCTCTCTCTCTCTCTCTCTCTGAATGGGAATTATAGACATTTTTTTTTCTCTTGTCCAATGTGTACTAGACTTCTCCACTTGGAAATATACAGACCCCTCAATACTGAATGTCCTTCAAATTAAACTCATCTTCTTCATATGCACTTTTCCTTTAATGTTCCCATTGCAATTGCTCCTTGTTGCTCAGTCCAGTGAGCAATGGGCATCATCTTGATCCACCTTCCTTTCTCACATGCCATCTCAAGTCAATATCCAAGTTCTTGGGCTATTCAATTCCCAACCTGAAGCCTCTCAAATCCATTGCTCTGTCCTGATCCCTAGACTTCTGCCCTAAGATATAACCTTCATATATTTCCTCTGAACTGTTTCAACAGCACCTTGCATGTTCTCCTAACTATAGGCTAGCTCTTCTCAAATAAAACTTCTTCACCACAGACAAAGTAACCTATGTAAAATGCAAATCCTACCCTGTTATCATGTTCTTCACTATTTAAAATGCATCGGTGTTTCCCCATGACCTATAAGATTTGGGTCCTTTACATCCTGAGCCCCACCTGCCTTTCTTTATGCTGCAGCTCTTCAGAAAGGTTTGCAGATCCCTCATAAACCAACCTCTATGCCTTGGCTTGTACTTTTTTTCTAAAATGCCCTTTGCTGGCCACAAGTTAATGTAGACTTATCACTTAATCCTACCATACAGAGCTAAATAACCCACCTTAGTCTCCCTTTTCCCATAGCATGAGATTTACCACATTGTATTCTCATGTTTGTTTATTGCCTGTCTCTGAGGATGAATTTCTCTTAAGTGTTTTGAAGATTGTCAGTGTTGAAATTTAAGTTTAGTTGGGGGGAAAATCACTGGACTGGAAATCATGATAACTTGGTGTCGTGTCTCAGTCAGCTATTAATCTGCTGTGACATCTTAAAGAAATTATTCCCCTTCCCTGATCTGCCTTTCTCTCTCTCTTTCTCTGTCTCTCACTCACTCCCATCTTTCACAAGAGAGACTTGGACCAAATAATCATAATCTCTCATGCATTGGTTTCACTCAGGGGGGTCCAATCTGCAGCCTGCAGGCTGCATGGGGCCCAGGATGGCCATGAATGTGGCCCAACACAAAATCATAAATTTACTTAAAACCTTCTTTTCCTGCTCATCAGTTTTCATTAGTGTTTGTGTATTTCATGTGTGACCCAAGACAACTTTTCTTCTGCCAGAATAGCCCAGAGATGCCAAAAGGTTGGACACCCCTGCACCTTCTCATTATCTAAAGGGTATTCACTCATGTTCACACACTACCCTTTCTCCCTTCTCCTCAGTCTTCTGCTTTCTTCCTCCAAGGTTTTGTCTAAAACAGTTGTTCTCAATCCTGGTTTCTCTGTGGCACTGTAAAAGATATAGATGGCTGGCCTTGTTCCAAGGGATTCTGATTTTAATGGTCTGATGTAATACTCCAGCATTAGTATTTTTAAAAGCACTTCAGATCATTGTAATTCATAGTTAAGATTGGCAACCATTAATATCAAATAGCATCAGCATCATTTGGGAAATTGTTAGAAATGTAGGCAATCAGGCTGTAACCCAGACTTACTGAATTAGAAACTCCAATCTCTATAGGTGATTCTGATGCAGACTAAATCACTGCCTCAACTTGAATTCTTTCCTCCCAAACCTACCAAATAGGAATTAGAGGTCACTACTACAGTTTCAGAGCATTGTACCCATGGTGTTTATCTCAAAAGGTGTTCCCCCCTGACAACTTAAATCAGCTTCAAGAAAGTTTATACCATCTTTACATCTTCCAAGGAAGGAGCTCCTTGGCTGGATCAGAGGTAACATCTTAAAAAAATATGTTAGGTTGGGGCATAGGATGGAATGATGAAATTTATCATGCAGAGCAATGGGGCGTATCTGGCTGGGATACAGGATGGGTGTGAAAATCAGGCACATATGTTGCCCGCATGGGTGGGGCCCTTGGAAGCAGGCCAAATAGAACCGGCTGTGGTGTTGCCTCATTCTTCCTCTCATATAAATCTCTGATTTCCAACCCTTTCTCATAAGTCCTGGAATGAAATGTATGGTTTGGGTACAGGTTACTGGCCAACCAACATCTAAAAAATTAAATATTTCTCCTAACTCACCTCCTGGGAAATAGAACACTGATTTTAGGGCCATACAACTCAACTGCCTGAAATTGCATCAGCATGAATATTACAGTTTCATAAGAAGTTTGTTTACATCATCCTCTTAACCTCCAAAGAAGGGGGAGAGAATTGCAGCGTGGACCACTTCCCACATTCCCAACCTATTCTGCCCACGTGAGAGGCAGTCACTCTCTAAGGGAGCTAGAGAAATTCCAATCCTAATTTTTTCTTGTCTGTTCAGGGAATCTCTCTTCCCTAAATTATGGAGCTCTGGAAATACATTTATTCAGCATTAATTAATACTTGAACAAAATGTTTCTATTTGAAAGTGACATGTTTGTTTTACACTTATCACATTTTTAATTATACAGTTTATTTGTTTATTTGTCTAGCTCCCTCACTAACTGTAAACTTCATTTAGATAAGAGCATGTGAGTTTGTTAACCACAATACACCCAGTATCCAAATTTGGTTTAATTAAACATTGAGTGAATGAAACACCGAATGGCTGTTCCAAGTGTAACAGGGGAAGGAGAGGGTGCTTTGAGGGCAGACACGTCCGACTCATAACCTATCGTGGTGCAAGTGCAAGGACAAATACAAATGAAAAATAAGAGGCGTTATTCTCCTTGTGGAAGGTAAGGGAAAAGTTTTCCCTCTCTTCCTTTTTCTCAGAGCATTTACCTTAGAAAACATGTAAGTATAAGTACTTTCTCCTCTCTTTGAAATGTATATAAATCCTTTTGAAAACTAGATAGACATCTTGTCAGCTTTCTGATCAGAAATATCTTTGTCAAGAACCTGACAGCTAGCTCTCTGAAATATAGTCATCAGGGGTGATAGCACCCTTATTTCCCAGTTTCTGTGGGAAAGTGGGAGCCTAACTTTGGTGGGCTCTTTGATCCAAATTGCAAAGCTGCTTCCTGTCATAAAAGTATGAGAAACTTTTTGTTCTTCTGGATAAAGCCAATGGTCAGTCCGATTACCAGGTAAAGTTACAGTGAATCGTGTATGACAAATGGTACTGCCAAATCCTCTTCTTTGTGGGCTAGTTATTATTTATCTCAAAAACATGCATGTAATGGGTTGTGTCTGCTTTGCGGTATAAGAGGATGAGATTTCTTCCAGTCCTCACTGTCTCTTAGGGGACTGCCCGTGACACACATCACTTTCTGGTTTAATCTTATTCAAGAATAAAACTTTTTTTCTTGCCACTATCTTTGTGGGGAGATTTTCTGGGCTGGGAGAAAATTTTGTTTCCAATTATGTTTCTCTATACAGACAAGAGGCACTCAATAAAAAACTTAAGTGAGAACAAGAGTTATCAGTGAAGCAGGGGAAGTGTTTCAGTCATGTGAAAAGGGCCAGACACGTCAAAAGCACTAGTTGCAAGAGAGATGCAGGCACTGAGAAGCCTCTTAAGTGATGTTAAGGGATTTGGACTTTATCCTGAGAAAAATTGAGTAAGCAAGGTGATGCCATAATAGGATTTGCCTTTAGGAACCATAACTGTTAAAGTAATAATGTGCAGCAGGTGTTGGAGGGAAGCATTAATGGACATAAGGAGGTAAACTTAGGTGAGAGATTCAGTTATCAGGATGGGCAATAATAATAGCAGTAATGATAATATTGGGTTGGCCAAAAATTCCACTTAGTTGATTCCGTAAAATAAAAGGCACATTTTTTATTTTCACCAATAAGTTTATTGATATGAATCTATTGAGTATGCTGGTCATCTCCCACATAGCATAATGTTGATTGTTCTCAGTTAATGTCTTGATTTGATCACCATTAACTTTAACTGTCTACTTGACTGTGGGGCATCAACCAATGAGAAATCTCCAGCACAAAACTTCTCAAAGCACTTTTGACATGTTCAATCAGCCATAGCACCTTCTCTATACATTGCAGAAATCCCTTTTGGAGTTTCAGTTGCGTTTTTACCTTTCTTGAAATAAGAAAGCATAATATACTGAAAATGTTGCATTTTTCTTCCATCTTCAAAAATAAAATGGCTACACAAAAATTCACCAATTTTGATTTTTCCTTTTAAACTCATGCTGATATGACAACTGTCATAATACAATCTAACAAAATTGTTTTGAATGAAGGTAAAGACAACTAAGCACTACTAAAGCCATCTTATTGAAAAGGCCAAATGAAATTTTTAGTCAACTCAGTTGCCTCTCACACAACCCCAACTGGGAAACTGCCTGCAATCCAGGCATGTGCCCTGACTGGGAATCAAACCAGCAACCTTTCAGTTTGCAGGATGATGCCCAATCTGCTGAACCACACCAATCAGTGCAACTAGCACTTTATTGAGCTAACTATGTGCTGGAAACTCTTCTACGCATTTTACATGTATCATCATTAACTTTTACAACAATTCTATGAGGTTTATACTTTCTGTGTACACACGAAATTGAGCTGAAATTTAAACCCTGGCTCCTGAGACAGTTCTCTTAACCTCTTCTGTGCACTGCCTTCTGATGTCATAGTCTGGATAAAGATGGTGGCAGAATAGGTATAAGGTAGATTAGACAGGGCCTGGATGAGGGAAAAGGGCAAGTAGGTGATATCACCTAGTTTCTAGAAACTTGGATGTCACCTAGTTTTCTATGAGTACAGTTGGGCCATTCATTGAGGCAGGAGTGCCAAGAATTCAGCAGTTTTGGAAAGATAAAGAATTGGAAGGCCACAATGCACTGAGGAACTGGATGGAGACGTCTAACGAGGCAGCTTTTACATTTCTCTGGAGCTCAGAAGGGCAGATGCCCTGAGCACAGGATAGTAACTGAGGTCATGAGAGCAGACCTGGATACAAAGGAGAGTGAGCTCAGTAAAGAGGAGAGGCCAGGAGCTTGCTTACATTTATTTATTTATTTATTTATTTATTTATTTATTTATTTATTGCTTCTGCTGTTACAGTTGTCTCCACTCTTTCTCCTTCTGTCCACCTCCACCAAGCCCCACCTCTTCCCCTCCCTCAGTTAACCCCTACATCATTGTCCGTATCTGTGGGTTGTGTATAAATATTCTTCACTTAATCCCTCCACCATCTTCCATCCAGTCCCATCACCCTCCCCTCCAGCAGCTGTCAGTCTGTTCCATGTATCTATGCTTCTGTTTTTATTTTGTTCATTAGTTTATTATGTTCATTAGATTCCACATATAAGTGAAATCATATGGTATTTGTCTTTCACTGACTGTCTTCTTTCACTTAGCATAATATTCCTGAGGTCCATTCATGCTGTCACAAAAGGTAAGAGTCCCTTCTTTTTTACTGCTGAGTTGTACTCCAAGAGCACTATGTAAATGAAATAAGCCAGTCAGAGGAAGACAAATACTATATGATTTAACTTATACAGGACATCTAATGAACAAAATAAACTAGCAAAATAGAAATACTCATAGACACAGAGAACTGACTGAGCTGTCAGAGGAGGAGGGTTGTGGGATTGCCTAAAAAAGGTGAAGGGATTAAGCAGAGAAAAAAAAACTCAAAGACACAAACAGCTGCATGGTGATTTCCACAGGGAAAGGGGTGTGGAGGGAGGTAGAAGAAGGTAAAGGCAGGATAAATAGTGAGGGAAGGAGACTTGACTTGGGGTAGTGAACCACAATACAATATACAGATGATATATTATAGAATTGTACACCTGAAACCTACATAATGTAATTAACCAATAACACCCCAATAAATTCAATAAAAATTAAAAAGGAAAAAAAGAGGAGAGTCTAGGAGTAAAGCCTGAGGGAAGGAACATCAAGAGGAGAAGGGTCACCACATGTGAGAGTAATATGACTCGTCCAAAGAAGTATGAGGACAAATATTAGGAGAGTGTGCTGTTTGCAAAGCCCAAAGAATAGAATGTCCTTGAAGGAGATAGGGTCAGGAGATAGTGTTAAAAGCAGCCGTTAAAATCTGTTAGCTCTTAAAGAGGTGAGGCTGTGACCCTCCCTGCCAAACTACCAACCAGTCTGAACATAAATCTTACTAGGTTTCTGATGCAAAGTTAGTGTGGCAATACGTTAGTTTGATTTTTTGTTTTAACTGTTTAGACTGCTGTTGGCGGGGGTTCACTATATTGCTTTCCTTCTGTGAAGCTAAGTATTCAAATAAGGCATGGCAACTCCTCCTGCTGCCTCTGGAGGAAAGTGCAGAAAATGAAGACTGGTGTGGTCAGCAAGCTGAGTATTTGTCTCTGTAAGAGCAAAACCCGTCATTATCACCGTCTCCCCTTGCAGCCTTGCAGATCCCAAGGATGCCACTTACTCTACAGCCTTCCCTTCTTTGTGACCCACATCCTTCTATTGAGATAATTTCATTACTTGACATTTTCCTTTGAAAGCAGGTTTAGGGTGACTTAATGATGTTTTCAGAGATTTTTTTTTTTTTTCTTTTAAAGACCTGCCAAAGGGATTTGTGCCTAGTTTGGGTAAGCTAATATAGAGCCTATTATTTGTGCTTAAAGATTTGGGGGGAGTGGGTAAGTGTTTTCATTCTGTGCATCTGGGCAACTTAATTTTATTTTCTCCCCTGACATTTGAAGATAGCTATAGGGTTTTCTTTTCTTTTCCTTTTTATTCATTCCCTCCCAAACTGTCCCCTCTCTTCTCCTACCCTCCCCACTACTGAATTGTTTATCTTTATTGGCTTGGAAACAGAATTGCAATGTGATTTTCCACTTGGTTTCTAGTGGAAGGAAATTTTTAGAAAATTTTCTATCTTCTGGCTGCACATGGGTGATGAGGAAAACTCTCCATCAAGACTCAGAGGGTATTGTAACATTTACCTACCAGGAATGGTTGAGGTGCCTGTACAAGTATGTAAAATAAGGTCAGACCTAAAAGAACAGAGAAAGTAAGGAACTAATAATGACGGGTCTGAATGACTTGGGGGTACTCCTTCCACCACTCCTAGTCTTTCTGCATTGAGTTCTCATAGAAGAGAACTAGAGCTGGTTGAAATTCTGTGCAGGGCTCTGCCAGTCCTGCTTCAGCTCTTGATATGGGTAGCGGTAGTGTGAGGTAGCTGTGAGATAATAAACAGGATAGCTCTGGGTAAAGTGCCAGATAGTTGTTGTGTTTTTTTTTCCTTAATTTGAGAATTATTTAGTTTCACTTAATTTGATTCCATTTACTCTAAATATCCACTCCCAGCTTTTCTACTGATTTGCTGAACATTTAGCAACTATTGTAAGCACTCTGGGCTTTGCCTGCTCCGCCTTGAAGTCCAAGCAGCAGTCCCTCTCGAGAGGGCAGTGGGGTACTTTGGTTACGGGGAAAATGAAAGCAGCTTTGTGTGCACATTAGCTCTTGCATTTTCCTCCTACTGTAGACTAAGGCCCCAGCAGGGAAGTCCTGCCAGGGAATTATACCTCTTGCAGGAGCACAGGCATTCACTGTTTCTGAATAAGTAGCTGAAGAGCATTTCCTTTCAAATGGAAAAGCATGAAGGATTCTGAGATGGCCAAGAACTCCCCCAAGGAGCTAGTAGACTCAAGTTGGCATGAGGTAGAGATGAGTAAGGCTTTCTGGAGACTAGTGAAGTACAAGCTGAGGGTAGAGGTGTTCTGTAGGAGGCTGCCTGGCTGCAGGACATTCACCTAGATAGACAGAGAGAAGGCAACCTCCATTTCCTGAGCACCCTATCCCTGCCAGGCACCGTGCTAGGCAGTTTCACACAGATGATCTAGTTTAAGAACTCAAGGAAACAGACATTATTACATAACCTTGCTTGTGAGGAATTGAAGCTCACAAAGGTTATAAGATTTGCTGATAGATACCCAGTTACTAAAAGACAGAGATGGAATTTGAACCTATCTGATCTCAAAGTCCATTTACTTCCCCAATATCCTGCTTCTGGCCTTTCTCCCTCCCCTGGAATTATAGGGAAAGGGAGGTCACTGTAGACTCTGTTCATCCTCATTCCACACCTTGGGGGTAGAAGTTGCTACTCTCCAGGCATAGGTGCATGATCCAGGCCTAGTGATGAGACAGGCAGGACACTCTCGGCCACCATGATTAAGTCAGCATCAAGCAGGTGACATGAGTAAATCCAGTGAGTATCAACCACTAGAGTTGAGAAAAAGGTACTCTTTTTCTTTTGGAGTTTCTAAGCCTGTGGAATGTAAGCCTGGAGCTATCAGTGGATATCTTTGCCACCGTGTGACAACAGCCTATCTGGGAATAAAATGAGCAGAAAGGAAAGCACAGAGGAGAGAGAGATGAGTGTCTGACAACATCTAAATCACTTGAGCATCTTTTATCTGCAGTGCCTGCAGCTAGACCTCCTTCAGAACTTTTCACTGATTGAGCCAATTTTCCAACTTAAGAAAAATTTTACTCAGTTTTCTGTTACTTGCAACCAAGAGAACCCTAATTAACATGAATGTTAAAGGAGGAAATTTAAAAAGATAGTTTCATTATCTTGGATCTTTGGAAATTGGTGATTTATATTGGGGGAGATATATCTTTGAAAGAGTTAAATAACCATAGAATGCTATATTAGTTTCCTATTGCTGCCATAACAGATTGCTATAAACAGATTACCATTATCTTAGTGTCTTAAAACAACACAAAGGTATTATTTTACAGTCTGTAGTTCAGAAATTTGACATGGGTCTCATGGGGCTAAAATCAAGGTGCTGACATACCGCATTCGTTTCTGTAGGCTCCAGCAGAGAATCCATTCCCCAATTTTTTCAGCTTCTAGAGATCACTGTGCTCTGTGGTTCCTGGTTCCCTTTCTCCACTTTCAAAGCCAACCGTGTGAGTTCCATCATCACATATCTTTCTCTGACTCTTCTGCTTTCTCTTCCACTTTTAACTTCCCTTGTGATTACATTGGGCCCACCTGGATAGCTCAGAGCAATCTTCCTATCTTAAGGTCAGATGATTAGCAACCTTAATTTTATCTGCAACCTTAATTACCCTTTTGCTATGGAAACTAACATATTCACACCTCTGGGCATTAGGATATAGAGAACTTTGGTGCTGGTGAGGCATTATTTTACTTGCCACAGTGTATTCTTCTACTGTAGCAAGGAACTTCTTTATTTTTTCCTTTCTTTCTTTTCTTTTTTCTATTTTGCAATTTCATGTTGACTTGCTCTTCCTCCAATAAACTCCAACTATCTATTGTTTCCAGTTTTGCTCCAGGGTCTATGTCCCACTAGTCATGCCAATTAAAATTTCTAGATTTGTTTGCTACAGAAGATCAGGAAAAGGGCAATTAAGCAGAGGAGTGGGAAAGGCTTTCTGGAAAGTGATTGTCTTTGTCATCGTGTATCTTTGGCACCCAATGCTACAGATTAACAAAAATATATGGGGAGTGAATGTACAAATCAAGGTGGGATTTGAACCAGCTGTTTTAAGATGGGTAGCATTCAAGGTTTAGAACAAAAAAACGTGCAAGGTATACCTGGGGATCAGGAGAAGAGGAGGAAAATAATGGCTGATGTAGAGGATTCACAAAAGGAAAGAAAGAGGAAAAGGGTGGGAGAAAGAGAGGGAGAGAACTAGCGATGTGAAAGAAAAACATCAATTGGTTGCCTCTCATAGTTACCTCTCATACATATCCCAGGTGGGGACTGAACCTGCAACCCACAACCCATGCACATGTCCTGATCAGGAATCAAACAGGTGACCTTGTGCTTTGTGGGACAACACGCAACAAACAGCCACACTGGTCAAAGCAGGACTGGGTTTTTGAACAGCCAGGGTCAAGCTGGGTTATAGCCAGTCTTGAGGAGCAGCCTAAGGAGCAAAGAACGTTTATCCTCTATAGACAGAAATGTGTGAGAAATCTGCAATGCCATCCTACATGATCCTGCCAACACCCCTTCCCTTGGTGATCCCGTTCAGTCCCATCAATGCCATTAATATGCTGATACTGTTCAAATGTTTATCTCCAGACTCAGCTTCTCCTTAGACCTCCACACTCACAAATCAAAGTATTTACTTGACATTGCCACACAGGTATCTAAAAAGCATCTCAAACTTTACATGTCCAAAACTAACCTCCAGATTTTTAACCCCACCCCCCCAACATGAACTTTCTCTTTCCTGAGTTCTCAACAACTCAATAAGTAGACACTCCAGTCTTCTAATTGCTTAGGAGAAAGACTTCAGAGCCTGCTTTCCCTCACACTCTACATTTATCAGCAAAATCCTATCCTTTCTGCCTTTAAGATATTTCCAGAATCCAAATACTTCCTAATACCCCTGCCACTAAGCCTTAGTTCAATCCACTATCATCTCTCAATCACGATCACTATAAAGGTTTCCTAACTGAGCTCCCTTATGTCACTATTCCCTCCTTATTTTTTTCTGTAAAGTAGCTAGAGTAATCCTTTTAAAATTCAAATGAGACCTCTGATCAATCTCCCCCAGTGGCTCTGGATTTTACTCAAAAGCTAAAGTCCTTCACCACCTGGCTTATTTTGCTCAGTGTAATGCTCTCCAGTTCCATCCATGCTGTCGCAAAAGGTAGGAGCTCCTTCTTTCTTTCTGCTGCATAGAATTCCATTGTGTAAATGTACCATAGTTCCTTGATCCATTTATTCACTGATGGGCACCTAGGTTGCTTCCAACACTTGGCTATTGTAAATTCTGCAGGAACCTAATCAACAAAACAAACAAACAAGCATAATATAACCAAAGACACTGAAATTGAGAACAGGCTGACAGTCACCAGAGGGGAGAGGTGAGGGAATTTCAGGGGAAAAGGGGAAGGGTTTGGAGCAACAAGTATAAAAGACACATGGACAAAAACTAGGGGGCAGGTGGATATGGGAGAGAGGTGGGGAAGATTGGGGCAGTGGGCTGGGACAGGAGTAAAAGACAGAAAACTGTACAAGAACAGCAATAAAAATAAAAGCTAAAGTCCTTACAACAGCGTGCAAGCCCCGATACTTTCTGGCCTTGCCCACTCTGCTCCTGTCTATTCTCATCACCTACTCCTCTGTCACACAAGCACTCTGTCACAGCCACACTTGCCTCCTTGATGCTCCTTGAGCACACTATGCTTGCTTCTGCCTTGGATGTTGTTACTGAATCCTTCTCTCTACATACACTGTTGTTATTTCAGATGTTCCCAAGACTTATGCACTCACTTATTCATCTCCTTCAGGTGTCTGCTAAAAATATTACCTTATAAGAAGAACATTGCTTCCTCACCCAACATAAAATAATAACCCCTGCCCCTACCCCAGCATTCTGTATTTTCCTTACTAAATGCTTTCTTTTACCCCGAAGCATTCACCACCATCTGACTCACTGTATATTTATTTGATTATTTTGTATTCCTTCCACTAGAAATGTAAGCTCTAAAATTGGTGGCTATGCATTTTTGCAAGTTATTTATTTATTTATTTTGCAACATTCAGTGCCTAAAACAGTACCCTGCATATAGTAGGAACTCAATAAATATTTCTTGCATAAATGAAAATGGAAAGTAGATGAGGAAGGGCTACCTGGTAATGGCCATGGGGGGGATGAGATGGTTAAAGGCTGCAGGTGATGGAACCACCCAGAAACACATAGAACCCCAGGTTCTTGGACTGAGGGGTATGGGAAGGGAGAGACAGTGTGAAAGAAGTCCACAATGAGCAACTCTTATATATGGTTGGATGAATGTTAGAAATGAGGGTGAGAGAAGAGTCAAGTGATCTAGTCTTTAAGTAGGGAAATAAAAATGTGAGTTCCATTAAGAAAGATGGCCGCTGATACAGGAGACCCTTTTGAAAGAGAACAAAGAATGAATTTGGGGCTGGATTCCATTTGGTGTGCCTTCAAAACATCTACCTGGAGGCTGCTCTCAGGGGACAGGGAACAGACTAACCCTGTATCTGCCTTTCTGAAGGGCTCCTCGAAGAAGCCAGAGCAGTCAGGCTTATTGGATGGGCAGAAGCCTTGTGTGCTCACTTAGGAATAGATGGGTGTCCTGCTTGAAAAGCAGCACTGTCTGGAGCTCAGCATGCTGGGAGAGTTCAGTGCTTAACAGGAGAGCAGAGACGATTAAGCCAGCAAAGTGGAGTGAGAGTATGTTTATGTCTCTGTTTTTTATTTGTGTGTGTGTGCGTGTAATTCCGGAATTTGTCAGGATTCCTGAAGACAGGAAAATGCCACTTTACAGAAATTCCAGTTTCATGGGTTGAGTGATCAAGGCAACTGTAGCTTTAAGTCCACTGGTGACTGCACTGTGGTGGCAACCCTGCCTGCTCAGGAATGTGCTACCTCATAAACCTCCAGTCTCGCTTGAACACTTAATGCTCTCATGTTACCCTAGATGGGACTTCACCTAAGCAGTTTCACCAGTTAAACATTGCCAGAATCCTGTTTTTCTACCACTTAGTGAAGGAGGTTGGTTGCCTTCTCCTGCAGAGGGCTTGTGATGTGAGTAGAAACCTATCATACAGTCCTGGGTGAGGACAACATGGCCCCTGCTTGGAAGCTGAGGTGACTGAGGGGAAGGAGCTGGCTCCCTGGGCCAGAGCTTGTCCTCAGATGCCAGGGGCAGATGAACCATCGAGCAGAGCACATTGATGACCCAGTGAACCTCTCACTAAAATCATAGCACTCCCAGGGTGGCTGAACCCATGGCAGGCCATTGACTAACTCATGCCAACTCCCTTCACGTATACTTTTGAAAGTGACAATGATTTACCTTTAGCTGGCACCTCTGAACCAACAGCTAAGAAGACCTATTAGGTCTTCTAATAGGTAATCCTATTTCAAATAGGATTACCATCCTATTTCAAATAGGATTACCATCCTATTTGAAATGATACTCCTGTCCAACCTCCTTCATTGCGCTCTGTGATGGGCTCTGCCTCTGATTTTCCCCACAGGGAGCCTCACTCTTAAATACCTTTTTCTCCTTCGATCCTAGAGCAGGTGTGTGTTTTTCCCAAGTAGATTAAATAGGTATAAATACATTCTTAATAGATATGTTAATTTGGTCCAATATTTACACACACATTTCTGATTTTTTTAGGGAAATAAATAGTTTTCATTTTTGCTTGATTTTTGTAACCTCAAGGGGGAGATGACACAGCATAGTGTTGTAGAATATGGCTTTCTTAGCTCTATATATTATGGTCATGCTGATATCATCATAGTCTAAACCTCTAAGTGATCCCTTTTTAAAATCTGGGTTTTTTTTCATTGACTTGAGAGAGAGAGAGAAATTTGTTGTTCCGCTTATTTATGCATTCATCAGTTGATTCTTGTATGTGCTCTGACTTGGGATCAAACCCGCAACCTTGTTGTAGTGGGACAACACCCTAAACAACTGAGTACCTGGCCAGGACAATAATCTCTTAATATTCAACCATCTACTGTGTAACCTGCCTGGGAGGAGAAACTGTGCCGGGGCAGAAGAGCCATGGCCACAGAGTCATCCCTGGGACCATGTCCCATTGAAACTTTGCTTTCTACTGGGTCATTGTAGTGAAATGGCATGCTTCTTCATGGCTCCAGATCTCATCCTTATTCTGCTGGAGTTTTCCTTTTCAAAGTGGTTCTTTTCAAAGGCATTCCCCTCCTCCCTTACCCCTTCAGGACACTATTCAGCTCTTCAACTGGAAGAAATACAGGAAACATATACAAATACAGGAAAAGCTGGTGCCCTCAAACAACCCAGCAGCAATCCCCGAGACACGGAAACGCCAAGCCTGAAACGTGCTCAGCGGAGTGGGAGATGGGAAAACACAGGCGGACTCGTTAAATTGCTCTCCCAATAAATGATCCTCACACAGCACAAAATCGACCTCGACTTGCTATGTAGCCTTTTACAGGCCATGTCTCCCCTTTCCCACTTATGAAATGGGGGCCCTGTAGGGTTGTTATGGGAGATAAATATCATACTTCTTCAAAATGAGCAGTAAGAAATCATTCATAGTTCATTCTTTCAACAAATACTATTGAGCGTTTACTATGTTATAAACACCAAGAGTAAAGCAGCTCTCAATGGGGTTGTCACTGCTGACAAAAAGCTGCAGCTTGGGGAAGAAGAAGGAAGCATCCAGCCACGCAGAGTCAAGAGGAAGAGCACTCCTGGGCCAGGACACAGTTAATGCAAAGGCTCTAATGTGGGAAGAAGTCCTGTAACTCAGAAAACCAGGAAATGGCCAATGTGGCTTGAGCCTCTGGGTAAAAGCGAGAGCGGGGAAGGAGGCAGAAGTCAGCTCCTGCGAGACTTTGTAGGAGAGGGTATCTGGATTTTATGTCAAGTATAATAGGAAGAGTAGCACATTCCGATGTACACTTTAAAAGCTCACATTTTCCTCTCTACGTGGAGGATTGCAAGTAGGAAGACAGGAGTGGAGTGAAAGTCGTTTAGGAAGAGAGTGTGTGGCTTAGATTCTACACATAAGACTTTTCAGATCTGGACAGTAAAAGTCAAGTCTTAACTGGTTTCCAACAGCATCTACTTGCACGCATTTAGAGTAAAGTATCTTTCCTTATTATCTAGATGAAGTTTTTGACTCTTTTTAAACATCCAGTCTATTCAGTCTTTGCATCACATCTAAGTCTGGTATCTTTACGGGTCAAGGTCACAGAATAATAGTAATCTGGAGCTGATAAGAAGTCCTAAGGCATATATTTTTTTTTTTGTTTCAGCATTGCTATTCCTAGACCCTCTAAGTCCAGATGAATGTCTATTCTTTAAAAAATATTTAACAGCTTTATTGAGATATAATTTACATGCTTTGAAATTTATCTACTTCATAGAAGTCAGTGGTGTTTAGTATATTCCCAGAGTTGTGCAAACATCAGCACGATCTAATTTTAGTGTGATTCCATCACTCCAAAAAGAAGTCTCGTACCCTTTCGCAGTCAATCTCCATTCCTCCTACCTGCTCCCCCTTCAGACCTAGGCAACTACTAACCTGCTTTCTGTTTCCTTGAATTTGCTTATTCTGTACATTTTACATAGTGGCAATCATAAAACATGTGGCCTTATGTGATTGGCTTCTTTCACTTTGCATGTTTTCAAGGTTGATCCATGTTGTATCATATATTAGAGCTTCATTTCTTTTTACTGATGAGTAACATTCTGTTATATAAATGCACCATGTTTTATTTATCCATTCATCAGTTGATAAATATTTAGATTGTTTCTATTATTTCTGCTTTGTGACTATTGTGAATAAGGCTGCTATGAACATGCATGTACACGTTTTTGTAGATGTATGTTTTCACTTCTCCTGGCTATGTACCTAGGAGTGAAACTGTTGGATCATACACTAATTTTATATTTAATTGTTTGAGGAACTGCCAGACTGTTTTCCAGAGTGTATGAGATTTCAACCTGCTCCCTGATTGCACATCTCTTAAGTTACCTCCCTGAGCAGAAAGTTTGTCTTCACATGAATCAAGAAACTTATTTTTTTATATTTGAAAATAATGCTCAAAGCAGTGTTCCAAAGTGTCCTCCAAATGAAGCAATAATGACTCCTTTCATTCAGATAATTTCTTTTTTCTCCTACCCCTTTGTAGACTCCTTCATTTAAAATACAGAAATCAATATCCATCACCCTAAAAAGGATCTGACCAATGCCAGCAATTAAAAAAGATTGTCTTAATAGTAACAACACACAGTGCTTTCTTAGTTGTATCTATAGTCACTTTGACCCTTGAATCTTTTTCTCTCACACTTACGTAAGTTGGGTTAATCTTTCTCCTTTATCTGTGGTTTTTGATATTTATGCATATCACTCTACATACTGATGCTTGAATCTGAGCCCTGAAATTGAGGCTTTCTTCTTTGCCCACCTTGAACTGTTTACTTATTGCACCATTTCAGCTCCATAGCACCAACACATAATTTTCAGAGGCTGGTAGAATAGGCCCTTCTTCTGAACTCAATCTTGTCTTAAATTCTCAGCACCCATTGGGCTCTTCCCTTTGAGACAAGCGAAGCTGAATCCTCCTTGCTCCCAAAAATAACATCATAATTTTTCTTGAGTCACAGCTCTTAATGAACGAATGCCTTCAATTCAATTGCTCATTCACTGCTCATTCCACAAATACTTACTGAGGGTCAGGAACTGCTTCAGTTTCTGGGGACACAGAGGTGAACAAAACAGACCAAGATCCTGTATTCAGGGTTTACATTCTAGTGAAGGTTATATAATTTAAGCATAAATAAGCTTGAGCTTAGGGATCAGATCATTTTAAAGGGACTTCATATTTTCTCTGAAGTCCACTCCACTCTTTAAAAAAAAAATGAAACCATAGAACAGAACAATTACTTGACTTGCTCATAATTAGTCCCTGATGAGCTAAAATGGGTTCTAGGTCTTAGACCTCCAGGATTCTTTCCACCACTGTGCTGTTTGGAAAGGTTTGAGAAATCCTTTGAAATGACAGACACCAGTCAATGTAACATTTCTTAGCTATGGGAACATTTATGAGACGTTAGTGGACATTGCTGCAGATATAGGCATGAAAAAAAAATACAAAGAACATGGATGAGAAAGAAAAGCAAAAAGTGGTCTTTGAAAATTTTTTTTTTAAACCAGACCCTCCTTCTTGAGGGAGCATCTTTGAAGTCAGACTTCCAAGTTACAGTGAACATTGTGAGCAAACATATATGATTGAGTGAACCTTTCACAAACAAGATTCTTTTTATTTTCTTCAAGGAACTATGAAACCTGCTTTCAGAGGTCAAGTCAGGCAGTGAATTTTCCTGTTTTAATTTCAAAGTCCAGCATGTTATTTTATGTTCCCGGCGGCTTCCTGTTTCTCCTTTCCCTCGGAGTTCAAGATTAGCAGCAATTTTCCATCTTGAAACAATGCAAACAGTTCACCCCTATGGATTACAGGAAAGCTGTGCTTATTGACATGTACTTACATCTGGCCTTCATGAAGTAGCTGATACTTCTCAAGGCTTCCCTCTAGACTGCACAAAGAGATGGATTGTTTTTCACTGGCGTGGGAGATAATTACAGAATTGCATTTAGTAGAAGCCCATGTTCAGAATCATACCCTTGACGCTTCTAATTTTACAGCCTGGAAGAATCACTCTTTTTGAGGTCTGCACTTGGCTTTGATGGCTGGGTATCATGAACCTTCCTCTAATCCCAACACCAGACATGTCAATATTGGCTCCATGCTATTAGACTTCTTTCTCTATCGCCATGTCCTTTCCCTTCTAAAATCCTATGGAAAGCAATAAGGAATCAGTGGCCACAGAAAAATCTAGAAAAAAGAATAAAAATGTCCCAAGAAAATACAAGGTTTACCCTCTAAAATAGGAATTAAAGGGGGAGCATCATTATGGCTTAAAAACAAAATATTTACAAACTAGAGGTCAATTTAGAAAGTTCAAAGACTGTTTAGAAAAAGATAAGACAAAATCTGTAGAACATCACTACCCTCCCACCCTTCCCTAGACTACTTCTTTTCCCAGTCACCTCTTTGCCCCCTTCTACCCAGCACACACACACTTGCCACCAAATGCAGTCAGGTAATAGTGGCAGCAAAGGATTAGATGATTTCCCAAGAGAGGCAGGGAAGAACCAGTCTTTTTTATCTAGTATTTATGATTCACAAGCTGTCAAAAACCTTACACACTGCAAATGACAGCAATCATGTTTCCTGAAAGAAACCCTTCTTTCTACATTTCTTTGCTTAGAGATGACACTTGTTAACTTTCATCAATCCCAGGAATCAAAACCCTCTGGTTCACTGCTGTCCTCCTGCCACACATGGCTCTTAGCTAATTCTTCAAGCCATCTATCAGCTATCTTTCTGTTGTCATTGAGATCAAGTGAGGTTATTTTCAACTCTAACATTATTTATTAAATACTTACTATGTGTTACTTTTGTGTCAGAAAGTGTCAATTTGAAAGAGATGAAAATGAGCATTATATTCTCTGGTTTTAAGTCACTCAGAGTCTCGGCCTTTTGAAATGAGAAGAAGCAAGGTGACCCAATGAGTATTGTGACCTTATGCTCCTGTCTCCACCAAAGACCACTAACTGATTAGAACACAGATTTGTCCAATGTGAAGTATGCCTTTCACCTGGGACCAAGGGCCACTTCTGATAACTGCTGCATTTCCTAGAATAGTGGCTATTTTTCTTGTTTAGTCTTGGAGGAACCAGGTGGATCAGAGTAACTTTGACTGATATCTTATCATGGTGACTACATGGCTATTAATCTCCAAGAAACAAATTATATCCATTTTGATCCATTGCCCTTACTAGTCTCCTAGAGAAGAGTGGAAAATCTACACTTTAATAGGGGAAACAAAACAAATGCACAGAAGATAGGATAGCATAGAGAATAAAGTCAAGGTTCTGGAGCCAGACTCTCCGAGTTTGAATCCTGATTGTGCTACTTACTAGCTGCAAAACCTTGGACAATTTTCTTAATCTATACTATGCCTTGGTTAACTCATCTGTAAAACCAGGATAATAATAGTGGTGTCTATCTCAAGAAATTATGAGGGATAAACAAATTAATACTTTGAAGCATTTTGGCCATACTGAGGGTTTGACAAATATTAGATTTTGTTATTATATTAACTACCTCAAACAAGTAAGTTAATTCAGAACCAATTAATGTAATATTATCCATGTTGACCTCAGAGCACAGATATATTGATGAAGGTTAGCAAAGTCAGAGTTTGCTTCATGGAGGTGGTGACTCTTGAGCTCAGTTTTGTATACAAGTGGGACTTTCAAGGTAAGGGAATAATACCGGCAGTGTCATAGATATATAAATGAGTTAAGTATCATACATGAGGGGGAGGCTAATTAATACATTCTATGAGAGTCAAAGTTGCAAGATTCTCAGGCAAAAGCTAAGAGTATAAACACTCACTGTTTAAAATTCCAACTCCCAGCCACAATGGAGGCATAGGTAGATAAACTTTGTCTCCTTGTACAACCAAAAGAATGACAACAAATTTAAAAACAAAAACCAACCAGAACTGACATAAAATCGAACTGCATGGAAGTTCGACAACCAAGGAGTTAAAGAAGAAACATTCATCCAGACTGGTAGTAGGGACAGAGATAGGCAGCTGAGGGGAGAGGACTTGAGGCAAGGTGGCGCCTGGAGGACAAGGTGGGCAAGGCAGTGGTTGGGTGGCCAGGAGGTCCCACAGTTGTGTGTGGATAAACTGGGAAGAACAACTGGGGATCGAGACAGATGGAGTAACACAGGGTTCCAGTGTGGGGAAATAAAACCTCAAAATTTCTGGCTGTGAAAACCTGTGGGGGTTGAGGTGGCAGTGGGAGAAACTCCCAGCCTCACAGGAGAGTTCATTGGAGAGAACCACAGGGTCCTAGAACATACACAAATCCACCCACCTGGGAATCAGCACCAGAAGGGCCCAATTTGATTGTGAGAAGTAGGGAAAGTGACTAAAAGCTGGCCAAGAGGTGAGTAAGAGGCATTGTTCCCTCTTAGGCACCTTGCCCACAAACAGCACCACAACGTAGCTGCATGGATTCCCCTACCTTGGCCAATACCTAATTCTCTGCCCCTTACTGTGTAACAGGTACATCAAAACAAAGAAATATGGCCCAAATGAAAGAACAGATCAAAGCTTCAAAAATAGAACTAAGCAATGAAGAGACAGCCAACCTATCAGATGCACAGTTCAAAACACCGGTAATCAGGATGCTCACAGAAATGGTTGAGTGTGGTCACAAAATAGAGGAAGAAGTGAAGGTTATGCAAAGTGAAATAAAGAAAAATATGCAGGGAACTAACAGTGAAGGAAAGGAAAACGGAACTCAAATCAATGGTTTGGAGCAGAAGGAAGAAACAAATATTGATCCAGAACAGAATGAAGAAACAAGAATTCAGAAAAATGAGGAGAGTCTCAGAAACATCTGGGACAACTTTAAAATGTTCCAACGTGGAAATCATAGGATGCCAGAAGGAGAAGAGGAGGAACAAGAAATTGAAAACTTATTTGAAAAAATAATGAAGGAAACTTCCCAATCTGGCAAAAGAAATAGACTTACAGGAAGTCCAGGAAGCTCAGAGAGTCCCAAAGAAGTTGGATCCAAGGAAACACACACCAAAGCACATCATAATTACATTACCCAAGATTAAAGAGAAGGAGAGAATCTTAAAAGCAGCAAGTGAAAGGGAGACAGTTACTTACAAAGGAGTTCCCATAAGACTGTCAGCTGATTTCTCAAAAGAAACCTTACAGATAAGAAGGGGCTGGAAAGAAGTACTCAAAGTCAAGAAAGCCAAGGGCCTACATCTAAGATTACTCTATCCAGCAAAGCTATCATTTAGAATGGAAGGGGAGATAAAGTGCTTTCCAGATAAGGTCAAGTTAAAGGAGTTCATCATCACCAAGCCCTTATTATATGAAATGTTAAAAGGACTTACCTAAAAAAAAGAAAATGACCAAAACTATAAGCAGTAAAATGACAACAAACTCACAACTATCAACAACTGAAACTAAGAACAAAAACAAAAACAAACTAAGGAAACACCTAGAACAGAGACAGAACCACAGAAATGGAGATCACATGGAGGGTTATTAGCAGGGAGTGGATGGGGGGAGAATGGGGGAAAAGCTACAGGGAACATGAAGAATAAATGGTAGGCACAAAATAGACAGGGGGAGGTGAGGAATAATATGGGAAATGGAGAAGTCAAAGAACTTAAATATATGACCCATGGACATGAACTAAGAGGGGGTAGAATGCTGGTGGGGGGGCATGCAGGATGGAGGGAAATAAAGGGGAGAAAAAATGGGACAACTGTAATAGCATAATCAATAAAATATATTAAAGAAAAATAAAAAATATAAAATAAAATTCCTCCCAGATGAGTGATAGTGAAACAAGGTGAGAGGATGAGCAGATTGCGTAAAATGACAGAAAATAATTTTAATAATAGAATTAATTTATACTAGTAAAAGAAAGTAGCTTTACTGAACAGAAATTTGGAGGAGGTACAATAATATGAGGTAGCAATTTTCAACCTTTTTCATCTCATGGCACATATAAACTAATAAAATTCTGCAGCACCCCAAATATATTTTTTGCTGGCATGACAAAAACAGGTAAGATTTTGATTTATTCACACTGGATGGTTATTGTTGCATTGGCTGTTGTCATTTTTCAGTTTGACAATGTAAGGAAAAAGAGTCATTGCCCCTGATGAAACAGCCAGGTATCGCATGTATTCTAAATTCTTGCAGCACACCTGTGTGCCTGCTGCGACACACCAGCTAAAAATAACTGATGTAAGGAGAAGGGTGTACAGATCAGAGTTTAAGTTTCAAATAACAGAATTCACTCTGTCTAGTTTAAGCAGAAAAGAACTGTATTAAGGAATACTAACTATCTGCCAGAATAGGGAAAGAAGAGAGGAATCCAACTGCAGAATGATGCAGCCCAAAGCAATGTTTAATCAGGCCAGGGCTTCTCTAGCTAAAGCTCTCCACCACCCTGCTCAGCACCCCACTCAGCATCCCGCACATGCAGGACTGCACAACAGCCCCATCACTGCCATCTTTTAAGTAATGGTCTGAGTCAGGGGATAGCAAGCTCAGAGGCTGGCTGCCTCTTTCTGTAGATAAGGTTCTTTGGAGTAGTCATGCCCACTGGTTTACATGTTTTCTCACTCTATTTCCCCCTTTCTATTAGCATGGAAGTTGTACTCTCTTCCATTTTTAATTGTTTGGTGCTTTTAAGACTTTTTAAAAAAACTCTTCCTGCAGCTTTTTAGTTATTCTCAGTAGAAAGGTAAATCTAAACTACATAGTGTACCATTCCTAGAAACGGAGGCTCTGGGACCTTTACTTTTTTTGGAAAAAAATAATTAAGTGAATGGAACTCTTATCCAGCAACATGAATTCTAAATGAAATGTAGTATTAGGGGGAAAATAAATGACTTTATATAATTACCCAGTCCAAAGCTTGAGATGAGAGGAGGAGGATTTTTTTCTAAAACATAAAACCTACAGGCTATAAAGAAAAAAGATTAATAAGTTTGACCACATGCCAATTTAAACTTATTTAAATTTAAATTTAACTCATTACCAATTTACCATCGCCAATTTAAATTGGCCTGACAAAGGCATATAAATAAAGTAAAGAGACGGGGACAACTCCAGAGAAGGTATTTGGAATCCATGTAGCACAGAATAATGTCCGTATCGTGAAGGGAGGGTTTGTGAATCCAGAAGACAATGGCGAGGAGCTGGCCCCCCTCTCAAATGAAACAAACTTTGCAATAAGCAACCCACAGAATAAAAAATGCAAAGGATAAATAAAGCTTAGAAGATAATCGATTTGAGTAATAATTAGTGAGGTGAAATAAGTCTTCAAATAAAGTAGTATAGCATACATTGAAAAATCATACGTTAGCCAGCATTTTGTATTTGGTTATCTATCTTAAAGATTTACACATGTTTGCAAAGATGCTTATTTGAAAATCCTCAATGTCTCTCAGGGGCAAAATAAAATTAAACATTCAAACTATAAAATACTACTGTGTAGCTGTTATAAATATTGGGATAGATTTATATATACTTCAGAGAAATGTCATTATGAAAAGATATGAAGTAAAGGAAGTAAGTTTGGGAACTTTCCTTTTTCATTTATGTAAAAAAATAACACCCAGGTGTATTTGTGCATACATATTTATAAATGCTAAAACAAAATGAGAAAAATGCATACCAAATTGTTAGCAATGTTTGCACATGGGAGGCATTTCAAAGTTAGATGTGGGTGAATGGGGACTTTCACATGTTTCCCTACATAATAATGTATTTCTTGAATATATTATAATGAGCTGCAGTCACTCATTACATATAGATATACAAAATATATGTATAATACATATACATATTTTAAAGCATGGTGCATAGGCTGTGAGATACAAGGAAAGAAGCCTGAGCTTTAGAATCAAGCAAGCTTGGCTTCTAAAACCCTGGCTTTTTCTTGCTGGCTTTGGGACTTGAGGCAAGCCATTCAAGCTCTCTGCATGTTCATCTGAATCTATATATCTTTAAAATGAGGACAATTAAATAAAAATATATATGTAAATGTCAAACAGTGTTTTGTACATAGTAAATTACAATAAAATTTACTGTGTTCCTTCTCTCTGGAAATAGTGAAAAACAAGTCACGGAGATGTATGGCAGAGACCATGCCTTCAAAACTTTGAAAGTGAGGAGGAAATGACTTAACTTTCATTTGGTAAAAGAGCCACTGCAAAACCCTGAACTGGAGGGTGACTTGATCCAAAAGATGTTTCAGGAAGATTACTTTGGCAATTCTAAAGAAGAAAAGGAATCCATTGGCATAGCTTTATCTCTTTTTCTCTAGTAAATGGTGACATTGTAGAATTGAAAACTTTTTTTCCATTTTCTTTTTTTTTTTAAGGCTTGAAAACTTTATGATGCATTACTTGTCCTTCGTTTTCGCACATGACCTAGCAGATGATCTGGGCAAAAGAAAGGTCGCTAGGGGAGCCCATAGCTGTGTAGCTTTATTTGATTCTCTCAGAATCAGCATTGTGGCTAAGCTCCAATGGAGTCCGTTTCTCTAATTGCTTTGCACCAGGATTGTCTATTTTTCTTTCAGATTTCTAATCTACCACTGCAGATATTGAAGCACAACAGATTGATCCTTAGTAAATTGAAGGTACTTTGAAGATAGCCCTGGTTTAGTCATAGCATAAAATTTAGTAATCACAAATATTCAAAAAAAATTTATTTCTTTAAACATGTTTTTTTAAAGATTTTATTTATTTATTTTCAGAGAGAAGGGAAAGGAAGGAGAAAGAGGGGGAGAGAAATGTCAGTATATGGTTGCTTCTCATGTGGCCCCCACTGGGGACCTGGCCAGCAACCCAAGCATGTACCCTGACTGGGAATTGAATCAGTGGCCCTTTGGTTCCCAGGCTGGCACTCAAGACACTGAGCCACACCAGCAAGGGCCCCAAAAAAATTTCTTAAAAGTTAGGACGGACTTTCTGTGCTTTCCTAGGAGATAACTGACATTCTGGAAGGATATTCTCACATGGCATGCCCATGCAGCCTAGCCAGGCCTAGGGCTCTTAGCTTGGTCATTCAGAATAACCCTACATCCTGATACATGTCTCCTAGAAGATAACACTTGTCTGTGGCCCACTTAATGACAACAGTAATAATAACTAATAAATATGAAATTGCAACTTGGAGTTTGCAATTCCTACAAATATTTACAAACAAACAAACAAACAAAAAAAAAACCACTGTCCTACTTAATAATTTCCCTACTAGAGCTCTCTCAGCCAATGTCTTTGTCTTCATCTTCTCTCCATACCAGAAACCATGCTGGTTGAATCTCCACATTTTGGTGGCACTACACTAAGTTCAGCCTTGAGAAGGGAGGGGATAGGTACTAAGCTGTTTGGTGTTTAGTGTGCTATCAAGTCATGCCACTGCTCAAATTAGTTTCTATAGACTTAGAAATTAAGGTTTTTGCAGTCAAAGCTGAAAGTGGACAGGCTGACATGGATGAAATGCTTTCACAAACAGCTGTACGTCTCTTGGTGCACCCTGCAAGTCATTCAACAGGCTGCTCCGAGAATCCCACCTTTGCAGACTCCTTTATGTATTGTTCTGCACTGCAGAGTGAACACTGAATTTAGGGAAAGATCACATTAAGATGGTCTAAGGCACTTCACAGCATAAAATATTTGTATTTTACTCTATTTAAAGATTTATTATACTTGATTTATTTATCCGTTAAATGTAGGGTTTGTCCTCTGAATGGCCTGGCCATGGGAGGTGCTGAATAGACCCACAGAAAACATGAAGACTGTAGAGAATGTAAAAAGAAGGAGAGATCATATGTAAAAGACAGGGCAGAGAGCATATGTCTATAGCTAAAAGATTAATTTTTTTTAACACATTTAAATTTTTTTAGATTTTATTTATTTATTTTTAGAGAAGGGAAGGGGGGAAACAAGAGGAAGAGAAACATCAGTGTGTGGTTGCCTCTTAAGCACACCCCACTGGGGACCTGGCCTGCAACCCAGGCATGTACTCTGACTGGGAATCGAAGCAGTGACCTTTTGGTTTACAGTCTGGTACTCAATCCACTGAGCCACACCAGCCAGGGCTAAAAGATTAATTATAAAGTACATGTCCATAGAGCTATCTTCCAGGTAAAGGAATTGAATCTTGCCAGTATCCAGAAGTTCCCTCATGTCCTTGCTTATCACCACCACACACCTTCTCCTAAGCTTAGGAAGATATTATCTTAGATTCTTCTAAAAGCTTTATAATCTGGCCTTTTATATTTGGGTTTATAATCAACCCTGAATAAAATTTTGTGTACAGGATACTCAACTGTTGCAATATCACTTATTAAAAAGCCTAACTCCATTGCACTGCATAAATCAATTATCTGTCTCTAAGCCCTGAATCTATTTATCCTGCTTCAAAGACACACTTTGAAAGTTCTTTAATTGAAGCCTCTGGTTATTCTAGCTCTCCTTTCTTGAGCCTTTCCTATGTCGGAGGCTCTCCTTATGTTTAAGAAGACAATCTTCATTTGGTCTTCATGATAACCCCATGAGGGTGTTCCTATCATTATCCCCAGGTGATCCAGAGGTTAAGAAGTAACTTACCCACGGCCACCCAGCTAGTTAGTGACAAAGTCAAGATTCCAAAATCTGTCTTTCTGCATTTTACTCTGAAGCCCAAACACCTTCCACAGTGATGGCCCACTGCCATTTCAGTCCCAATCTTTCAGGTGTCCTGCCTAAACCCTGCCCTGAACCGTTCTGTCCTTCTAGACACATAACTGATTCTCTCTCTCTCTCTCTCTATCTGTCTGGACACATGCCTGCTGGTTGGATTTGAATCCTTTGTCTATTTAAAGAATCAAATATCAGCCAGCCACTCAGGCAGCCCAAGCCTCAGGCTCTCTGCCATATGTTCTTGCCAAGGGACCTTGGCTAGATCTGGGGTTTTCCCAAAAGGGTTTGATACTTGATACTCACCCTTCAGCCTGATTTTCAACCTGTGATGCTTTCCTCAGCCCTTACAGGTAGTTGATTGTGCAGCTTTTCCTTTGTGTGCAAAAAATGTTCCGTCATCAGCCCAGATTTACTATTGTCAAAGGTATCAGTGAGAGATGCAGCCTGTGGGAATGGGAGAAGCAATTGGAGGACTGGAAATGGGTCCTCGGATTGACGTGCATTGCCTGGCTGCCAAACAAGGCTACATTTTCAAAAGAGATAATTACTCAAGGCCTGTTTCAGAGCTGAAATCTGACTTACAAAAAGAAGGGGTTAGGGGCAATACTGTTCACAGTGAGTTTGCCAAATCCTTGATTGGGAAATATTCACAGAATCCTGGCAGTCTTTTCTGGTTAACCCTGCTTGTACAACAGTTCCCAAAGCAGCCAGACACTCTCGTGTGCAGTGCTTCAGTAAGGCCAGTAAACATGTGGAGTCAGCCACCCTTCTCTGAAACCTCTCACTGACTCTAACTGCAAAG
The DNA here is from genome assembly GCA_004027475.1 of Anoura caudifer. Lineage (NCBI taxonomy): Eukaryota > Metazoa > Chordata > Mammalia > Chiroptera > Phyllostomidae > Anoura > Anoura caudifer. The sequence continues at coordinate 43,370 of PVKU01001684.1, read as the reverse complement.
AACGTGGAGGATCTTTCCTGCTACCAAAACACATCAAGGCATGGGTGTTGCTACCTTGTCCCCTCCACACGACATTACCATACTGACTTAGCACCCATGAGGTTGCATATGGCTTTGGTTTTTTTCTTAAATGCTCTATACTTCTTTTTTCTTAGACATCTCACCAGAGATGTGGTGGCTAAAGGCCAGAATTATTTCAGAGAGAATAGTTCAGGTTTCATCCAGAAGTTTATCCCATGCCTGGTGGTCCCCTGCCACACATTCTTAGGTTTACTGACAACCTGCCACCAACAAGATGACTTTAGCTCTTAGTGCAGGTGGCGCATTCGGCTCTGAGAGCTGGGATAGGCAATGCAAACCCACTGCTTGTGTGTGCAGTGACTATTCCCCCTTTTTTAAGATTCAGAAAGATCCTAGCTCTTTTGGAGCATAAAATATGCTCTGTATTTACTTTTATGCTCCAGGTTCTGCAGTACCAGTGTAAAACATGAGGATGTTTTTCATACATCTCTCACCTTATCCCTCCTCTAAAAAAGTTTTGTTTTCATCGGCAGCTGTCACTACTGCTGCATGGAATCCAAGAATGACCTCAGATGATTATGTAAGTATTGATTTACTTATGAGAAGGAATGGTATATATAGATTTCCTTGTGGCAAAACCCTGAATTACAGTCATACATCCCCTTCAAAATCAGCTGCAAGCTAAGTGTTTAATTGCAGAATCTCCTGGAGAAAGCTGGGAGAATGGGGAAGGAATATGCAGTCAATTTAACGTGTTCTGGACTGATATATCACTAGTTCTAAGCAAGCCTGAATTTTCACTGTGAGTTCCAAAAATTGCTGACACAGTTTGGTTCACTGTAAATAGGGCTCAGAAAAATCAGTGAAAACCAATATTACATGTATTTCGGAAGTGATCTTTAGCATAGAGTGTCTAAATTTATAGAGAAAATGTTGGCAGCAAGGAAATTGGCATTGACTAGAAATGTAGGAGAATGCAAGTTATAGACAGACAGCTGCTGGGTTGTTTCTCTCTCTTGTTTGCTGTTGGAGGATGCGGTAGGTGAGAGTCCTGCTCTTATGCTCAGACTTCCACATGAAGATCTTTCTGGGAGCATTGGGGATTGAAAGAGAGAGACCCTCTGATGTATTCTAAAATAAACCAATGAAAAGAAAAGGCAACGTCTGGAAAACATCGGTAGTTAGGACTGCTGAGGCTGCTCTCCTCCACCCCCAAAGCTGTGCTAGCTGAAACATGAAACAAGGTAGAATCCAAAGAACAGGGCATGAAGCCAAGATGAAGCTTCCAGATGGTGGCTTTCATTCCCAGGCTCAGCCCACCCCACCCCATTACCATTTGCAAGCACTTTTGAGAAGCCTCTGTTTGGTTTCTCAGGGGTTGGCATTCTTTGGGTAAATTCTCTCCCTCAGTGTTGCCTGCATCTTCATTCCTCTGGCGGAATGCATCCTGGGTCTCTGACCTGTGGAGTGAGTGTTTCAGTCAAGCCTGCCTTGGGACCTGGGGTTTTCATCAATAAGACTGAAGGGGCAAAGAAATTCCAGGAGGTGGTTTCCAGCTTGCACACTGTTTCCACATCTCAGGCGGCAGTGACTCCGGCTGTTTGGTCACAGTTGGTTACACCCGACCACAGCCACATCCTGACCCTGAAGAGGAGCCAGTATTTGTTGAATTTGTGATGAACAAAGAAATGTATCATTTCATTTGACATCATAATCACTCATGGAAGTAGCTAGAGCAGTTGCCACCCATTCTCATTTTATAGATGAAGAAATTGAGCCTCAGAAAGACCAAATGCTTTTCCCCTAGAACTCAGGCCACTAGATTGCTGCACTGGGACCATAACCCAGTCATTTTTATTCCATATCCAGCATTCCTTCTGCTATACCAAAAAAGATAAATGGAAGAGAAGGCTAAAGTTAATTTGAGCCAGACTGCTAGGGAAATTGATGAATTTCTAATTTTCTGTTGTTAGAAATGTTGGAGTTTCATCCACAGCTTGAATCCAGTGAGGATCTAGGCTGCAAGGAGAGGGACTTTTTAGGGCTTGGTCAGAGAGCTAGCTATTGGTTTAGAAGCGATGATGTTAAAGAAGTAAAGAAGCTACAAAAACTGAAATCAGAAGTTAGGATGGAAGAACTCACAAGGTGAGGAATGGCAGTGCAGCTTAGGGGCTACAATGTGCAATGGTAAAAGGGAGGATGGGCGCAGGTACTAGGGGGAACCCTAAGGCTTAGAGCCTAGGGTGCTTTGAGAAGAACTACAGTTGATCTAGAGCAAAACTTCAAACCAAGCAGTAGAATAACTGAGACTTACCGAGAAAAGGTAACGTACTTAATCAAAGTGTTTCTGTGGTGGAGCTATGGTGCAGTTACACACTATTCGTTCCCCTACTTTCTCCTGGGAATTCTAGAGAAGGTGTGAGTACTAGAACCTACAGCTGGTATTGAGAGAATGATAGTAAATGTTTGTTTTGGCTCCTGAACATGGGACTTGAGATCCCTCAGCCAGAGCACGTGACTTTTTCTCATCCTTCACCTTGCCTTTTGCAGATTTCAAGAGGCCTTCTCTATGCCCCTAAACCAATCCAGAGAAACAGCATGTTGAAGTGGTAAGATCACTGGAAGAAAGCTAGGAAACAAAGGTTGAATCCTGGCTTTACCAATAACTGTGACCTTAGACAAGCCACTCATGCTTCCTGGGCTTCACTGTCTCCATTTGGAAAGATGAACAGATTCTGTGTCATAGAAGGTCCCTTTATCTAGCAATCTATGAAGCAAAGGACAGACTCAGAGGCAACATTTATAAAATATTTTTTAAAAATAAACAAGGTCTTCAGAGGCTGTTTCATGAATGACATTCAAGTCAGGCTGGTTTCCAGGTCCTGATTCATTATGCTAGTGATTTATCAGGGTAACCCAGTTACTATTCCCATATAAAAACAAACAAGCTAAATTTTGTTAATTTAGCCTGCCTAGGAAAAAAAGTCAAATGGTAATAATTTATAAAAATATCAAAGTAAGGAAGAACAAGGGAATCAAAACACCAAAGGCAAAGACTTTACTTTGCTTTGAGAAAGATGATAGAACTTTTTTTGGAGTTATTAGTGTACAGTGTGTGGGGAACACATTTGAAGAGCAGATGAATGCATTTGGCATGTCCATGCAGAGATATTTAGAGAGGCAGGAGCATTTCCAGAGAGTGATAAATACTAACATTCCTTCAAAAGGCTAGACTTGGGGTGGAGAGGAGACTGACAAAGATATTTGGTAGAGGATGACATAATTCTAAATGCATAACTCACCTTTACTTTCACTAAGAAAATATACTGAGTGGAATATATAGCCAAAACATTGTTAGTATTTCTTTTAGAATCATCATGTGAGGGCAACTGTTAATCAGACATTAATACCCCTGCAGGTTGAGAAGAGACAGGCTGCATGCAGGATGAGACTGAGTTTTATCGACTGAGTTTATGTCAAATGCTCTTCAACGTGCTTTTCTTGTTATATTTGCTTTGCTAGAGGAACAGTGTGTGCAGTGGTTAGGAGTTTGGGATCTATGATGTATCATTTAGAAGCCAGGTGGCCTTGAACAAGTTATTTAATCTCATGGCTCAGTTAATTTACCTCTAAAACAGAATTATAATAGAATCTCAGAGAGTTGGTATAAAGAATAAATGAGCCCTGGCTGGTGTGGCTCAGTGGATTGAGCACTGACCTATGTACTGAAAAGTCACCTTTTCAATTCCTGGTCAGGGCACATGCCTGGGTTAAGGGACAGGTCCCTGGTTGGGGGCATGCAAGGTGCAACCGATCAACATATCTCTTGCACATCCATGTTTCTCTCCCTCTCTTTCTCCCTCCCTTCTCCCCAGCCTCAGGGAAAAAAAAGAATAAATGAGCTAATACATATACATAAGCTTGAGCGAATGCCTATTGAGTGCTACTGAGCAGCACTGTATGTTACTTATGAAAATCTTTGCTGTTGTTACATTATTTTGGTGTGGAATAATTCATGGGCCCAGGATGAAGTGGGGATTTGGTATCTGATTAGGGGGTCATGATTGGACACTGGCTGAGTAATGATGGCAGTTGACATTAGTTGGACTGAAAAGACCAAAGTTTGGGAGCAAAGGTCATACTACTCCTTAACCACAGTTAAGTCATCTCACATAATCAATAGTTGACTATACCTTGGTTGCATTCTAATTGGGGATTATCTTTGTCCCCTTCTCTTCACAATGAGAAGGGAGATTTGACTGATTATAATTTCATAATAATCAATTAAGTGGCCTGCATTATAAAAGTCACTTGTGCTTTGCCAGTTCTTTCAGAGGTATTGGGACCTGGATCAGAAGTGAACAACCATGACACTATCAGCTATCATAGTTTACAGATGCAGTGTGCTCCAGAAAAATGTATTCTAAGCTCCTTCCATACTTGCTTATCCTTTATAGATTTTTGACTCTAACAAGAAATCTTTGCCAATCATATGGCCCCATCATACACTTGAAATGAGAGAAACACCATTTGGAGATAAATGGACTCAAGAAAATGAAAATATTTTAATGACTGCCAATATCACCAACAGGGAGTTAGACATTCCTTACACAATAACATTTCTTTGTACTTTTTTAGTTTAAATAGAACCACTGATCTATGGGATGTTTCTAATTTTAACTCTATTTAAATGGAAAAGGAGAACTGACTTGGTCACATTACAATAGCAGAGCGTAGTTATAGAATACATGTCTCTATTCACCTCTTTCTGAAAAGGTAAAATAACCTCTGTTTTCTTTTTTTTTTTCCTTTCCAACATCCTGGTGACTTTAACACTCATAACTCAATCAACCACCACTAAGAACACAGTCTAAGAATTACTGGGTCTGGTTGGAAAACACTGAAGGGCTCTGATGTCATGATTATAATAAACATCACTCTTGGCATTTTGTTTCCTGGACTGAGTTCTTATTTGAACAAACTTTCCTTTGCAGACCTGTAATTATGCACACAAGCCCCAATTAATTTCTTTAGTCCAAGCTCAGGAACCAAACTTTGTTTGTAAAAGTGCCTTAGCCTTGACTGAGTAGCAAACAATTTTATTCTCCGTATGCTAAGAACAGAAGTGGGAGGGTGCAAGGACAGAAATCAGGATGTGAAGCTACAGGCTCTACAGAGCAGCGGACATTTTTCTTGGGTAATGACTTTAATAATCCTGCACTTGACAGAAAGGGCAAGAAAGAAAATAAAGTTAATGGTTCTGAGCTCTATTTTTTCCTGAATTTTAGCCATTACATTAGCTCTTGAAATCAGAAGCATCACACTCACTTTTGCCATTTTATCCTTAAAGCTATAGATTGAAAATACTTATACTCATTTGTGGATCCCTGAATCAATGGTATTAAGTGAGTGGTAGGTGGCCTTATGAGTTAGGATTAGGATCAGCAGCATGTAACAGAAAAATTCAAAATGACAGTGGCTTAAACAAGACAGATGTGTTTTATTTCTCTCTCACATGAAGCAATACAAAGGCAGGCAGTCCAGAGCTGATGGGGTAGCTCCACGGAGTCATCAGGAACTCAGGATCCTTTCAGGTCTCTGAGTCATTGTCCCTAGGCTGAAGTCCTTGTCCTTGAAAGCCCCAAGAAGTCATCTAATTACATCCATCTACCAGAGAGCAAATGGAGGAGACTTTCTTAGAAGGGATTTCTTTTCCCCAAAACTCCATTTAACAATTACATTTACCTCTCATTGGCAGAAACTTTATGATGTAGCCAAAGTTGGCTGCAGGAAAGGCTAAAAATGGGCCTTAAGCTAGGCAGTAATGCACACAGATGAAAATTTGGTTTCCCATGGCTAAGAAGAACATAGATAATGGGAAGCAGCTAGCAATGTCTGTGCGGAATATTGCAGTAGTTCATTGTAGAGGCTAATAGTAGAAAGAAGTTGAAATGATTTTGTGAAAGTTTTCTATTTCTATCGGTAATGCATGTAATATATATTCTCATGTTATATTATCACTGTTTTATTAGTAATTCAGGACTTACAAAAATTGATCATAGAAAGTGAAGAACATAAGAGAATTAGTCAAGATGTTCAACTTCCTACTCTTCTCAGACTGCCCATCTGCTGCCATTGAGGAAGTTACAAACCATGATATTGTGGGTGTTATGCATATACAAACACTTTTAGATTCCTCTATAAACAAAAGGCAAGTGTAAATTCTAGGAAACAGTAATTCTAGGTATATGGATACCCATCCACCTTATCACAACCAAATGAAGGGTTCTAAAACCACTGTTCAGTTCACGAAAAAGCCCTGTGTCCTAGATGGCTTCAGAGAAAGCTTATACTGAGAACACATCTGTAAAAAGCAATTGCCCAGAATACTATAACATAAGTGAGCCAATGAATGCTGAAGGGGCACTAGGTGAAAGCATAGATGAAGGTTGTAGAACTCAGGAGGGAAGGCCTGTGGAGTGAGAATATTGAGGGTCTGGTTGAGAGAAGTTCCCAGCCAAAGAGGCAAGTAGAGGATTCCCACTGGCTGGTAGGGGTGGGAGGGCTGCTGGTTCTTCCTCATCTCTCAAGGTTACTTTCAAACATCTCTCAGGGTTTAGCAGGAAAAAATATGCAATTTGTTCACCTATTGCTCCAGAAATAGTTAAAGCAGGGATCATAGTAATAATACCTTTCAGTTTATAAAAGCCAAATAATGAAATCTTAAATAGCAACAAAGGGCAGAAGGACAAACACACAGCTGCAGATCACAGAAAGGACACCTCTCTTGGGTTCTCTGTTTCTCTGCTCCAACTGTAAGGGAGTCCCAGGTCATATCCCCACCACATGTTGCTGACTGTGGTCCAGTGACCCCGGATGACCCGTCTTCTCAGGGATCCCTGTAAACGATGCAGCCCTATTGACTTTAAAGTTTTATTTAGCCTCACTCCAAGGGATAGCTCAGTCTTTCTCACTGACCTGAAACAACCTCTTTACAAATGTGGCCTTGAGAAAATCCTCCATAAGCCTCTGGTGAGGACAGAAATGGAATCATAAAAGAATCCAAAAAGTTCTGTTGCCTGATATCCCAAAGTCCCCTCAAACGGCTGGGTGAAAGCTAGATGAGGAGCATGAGTGGGCAGTGCTTGTCCTCAGATCTGAGCTTCCCTGAAGCCCAACTCAACAGGATTACTCCTCATGGTTCAAAGAGAACATTCCTGAATTTAGGCCAGGGATATTATTAACAATATCATAGAAGGCAGACCCTCCCACCCCAAGTCTACCTTTGGATCTCAAGCCTTTGCAATACAGTTTCTTAGGCTATTTTCTTAAAACTCTAACAACATGTCCAGGCATAACTAAAGAGGCTTGATATACCATGTCTCTTAAACCATCTCTGTGTAGCTGGCCAAAGACAACACTTGCCAACCTTCTTGTTTCTTTCTCCTTGCATATTCAGAAAATTTGCAAGTAGGTGGGAGCCCCAGCACAGAGAGTAATAAATGGGAATATTCACTATGGTCTGCGAAGATATATTCTTCTAGCTCTCTATTCAGTAAAAAACATAGAGATCCATAAGAAGGAGATAGGCAAGGCTCTTCAAGCTCTTTATGGATAATCATAATATTCATTGACTCAGTTAACATCTATTGATCCTAATCTTGCCAAGTGCTATACTAGCACCTAGGGATATAACAGTGAAGAAAACAAATGGCCACTTCTGTCCTGGAGCTTACATTCCCATGGGGGAAACAAATTTTGAACAACCACATTCACAAGTATTTATTTAATTACAGGTGTGCTAAATTGCTACAAAGAAGTACCCAGTATTACAGAGTATATTATAAGGGCATTGACCCAGCCTATGGTTCAAGAACGATTTCCTTGAGGTTATATGATTGTATAATGATGTGTAGGTTGATATCTGAAAGGTGAATAGAAGTTAATTAGCAAAGATAGTGCTCCAGACTGAGAGAAAAGACTGTCCCAAGGAAGAGGAAAAAGCATGGTGATAAGAAATAAAAAGGTGGCACAAATGCAATGGAATATTATTTAGCCATAAAAAGAAGGAAATCCTGCCATTTGTGACAACATGGATGGAAGCTGAATGCATTATGCTAAGTGAAATAAGTCAGACAGAGAAAGACAAACACTATCTGATCTCACATATATGTGAAGTCTAACTCCCCCTCCCAAAAGAAACCAAACTCATAGATACAGAGAACAGATTAGTGGTTGCCAGAGGCAGGGGGTGAGGGTGGGTGAAACAGGTAGAAGGGGTCAAAAGGTAGAGACTTCCATTTATAAGCCCTGGAGGTATAATGTAGAGCATGGTGACTACAGTTAACAACACTGTATTGTATATTTGAAGGTTGCTGAGAGAGTGGGTCTTTATGTTCTCACCACAAGAAAAAAAATCATAACTATGTGTGATAATGGATGTTAACTAAACTTATTGTGTTAATCATTTCACAATATACACATATTTCAAATCATTATGTTGTACACCTGAAAATAATACATTGTTATATGTCATTTATACCCCAATTTTTAAAAAAGAAAAGAAAAGAAAGATGGGGAAACAGTGGTTTTGGAGCACAGTGAGCAGTGGGGCTGCCTGCGTGAGAGTGAGGGGACTGGCAGGCCATCCTCAGGATTTCCACCTGCCGTGCGTAGGGAGAGGCTTGCGGAAGCTTCCAGATAGGGGAAAGAAAATTAAATGCACACTCTTTCTTCTTGTCTCTTGCTCCTTGCCTTCTGATTTTGAAAAAGGGTACAAAGTGGGGTTCCCAGAATATAGGAGAAATTCCCCATAGCCCATGGTTAGGGGATAGGGGAAGGGGATGATATGGTGGTTAAGATACTTTTCATAACAATAGCAAGTTCATAGCTAATTGATAGCTAATTGATTGCTGTGCTGCCACCAGGGCAAAGGTGTAGTGACTTTGGGAGCAGTTAGGACTGGTGACATAGCCAGAGGAGCTTATACAACACCTGCACAAGAGGCAGGAGCTGGAAGCTCCCATGTCATGGGTACTCTTGCCCTGACTAAAGATGGAAGCTGAAAGAAGTTGTGGGGGAACTGGCAAATGTAGCACATCTTAGGAGGGACTGGATATGAGGTAATGTAGCAAGTTCCAAGTCCCCATTTTAAATAAGCATGGGCTGAGCGAGAGAAAAGAGGCAGCTATGAGAAAGGAGCCATGAAGTAGGAGGGATTCTGCCATGAGGGCCTAATAAGTAGGGAAGCAGCAAGCAGCTATGCAGTTTGTAGTGAAGCAATCGGCCACAAGGGTTGGTGTATAAGGTAGAAGCAATGCTGGCCAGGAGCCGAGATTCCACCACGTGGCCTGGGATAGTGAGGAAGGCAGCCATGAGGGCTGAGGAAAGGGTGTAAGGACAGAGCTTATGGAGCTGTGTGGGAACCTGCCAAACTAATCATGATTTGTGAAAGATGCCTGGAATGTTGAACAGTGACCAGGGAATGCTGACTTCTGCTTCTCTGAAGGACCTACAGAAAGGCTACTCTCTTGGGACATGTGCCTCCTGGGACTTCTCTATGATCCAGTGTAACATGGCATTTGGTTTTCTGGACTACTACATGGAGGCTGAGAACAACCTCAGATCCTAAAGAAGAGAGCTGCTGTGAGAGGATGGGGACCCTGAAACCCACAAGTGTACATTCCAGAGGGGACAGGGACCTGTTTGTGCAGCCAACTTAACAGACAAGGATATGGGGAACTTTGGGGCATATTTCTGGCTTATAACCTGATGGGGAGCAAGGGAAGTGCTGGCTCTCATGGGTGAACAGGGCTCTGAACAGGAGTGGTCCTAGCACCCTCTACACCGAGGTTGGAATCCTGTAAATAAAAACCTGTTTCCTTCAACACTAATTGTGTCGTGCATCAAGGTGACATGTGGATGGGCCTTGCTTTGCTCAGTTACAGCTTGGTATCTCTAGCCAATGAGCTTAAAATTTTAGGGCAAACTAAAAAGAATCAAACCAACCTTTAAGCCTTGTGCAAAATCAAACTCTTATATGAGGATACTATGAAGCAAATGCTCAAAAATATAAAAATTAAACTCATGTTTTCATCTGAATACTATAGCTATGATTCAGTAGATTTGGTCTTGGCATCTGAACTCATTTATCTCTAAAAACACGTGCAGAAATTTTAACATCCTGATTTATGTACATTCATAGTTTTCTACAGAAAGTAGCAATTACATGCTGATTTTGAGTAGTGCAGGGCAAACATATTTACCTGGATCAAGCAGTAACTTTATCAGGCATATGAGAACACATTAATGGAAAAGCAGAGCATCCTCCTGTGCTGTAAAACTAAATACCAGGCTTTCGCCCTGATAAGAGGGAAGTGTGAAGACATGTAACCCATCTACAGATATGACAGTAAGATAAAAAGAAAATGTACCCATGGACAAAGGCTTTTAACTATTAATTTACTTGAAAAATCTTCAATGTACTCTTCCTAAAGATGTAAGGATTGAGACTTAAAGAGTTTGTATTTCTTTCTCCAAATCTCAGTTATTCGGAATGTTTAGAAGGTAAGACTATTTTGTTTACTGTGACACAGGCACTTAATTGCCAAACAGAGTTGTTCCTCCTCTCGGCACACAGCTAGACTACATCCCCAGCTGTTGTCAGGTGTGCTCAATGGACCATTAGTGGAAGTAGAATCAGGGGTCCCCAGCCTCTGGGCCACAGACCAGTTCCAGTCTGGGCCTGGAATTGGGCCACACAGCAGAAAGTGAGCTTGAATGCAATGCTCTTGAATCTTCCTAAAACAATATCCCACCCCCACCCCCATCCCAGTTTATGGAAAAATTATCTTCCAAGAAACTGGTCCCTGGTGCCAAAAAGTTTGGAGACCACTGGCTATAGACCATTTCTAGGCCTAGCCCACAAAACTCTCCAACTGGCCATCCTCTGTGCTGTTTTATCCTTCATCAACTTGATGAAAATTAAGCATGGTGACCTTAGAAATTACATTAAAAAAGATGGTGGAGCCCTAAGATGGAGGGAGCCTGGATCCCTGCATCAGGGTTTGCAGAAACACAGCCTACCAATCAATCAGCTGCGCAGTCTGACTTCAGGTTCACTCTTCATTTCTGGTACATGGCAATTTTCCTTTCCTGAGCTCTACAGTTTCTGAGCTCTACTATGATTTAAAATTTTTGTACCATACTTTGTTCAGCCTTTCAATGTAATCGCATTAGAAGAACAATACACATTAGTTAGCTAAATCTACCATGTGGCTGGAATCAGAACTCTATTAAAATCATGAATATTACTTCACCCTGATAAGTCACCAGACTAATAATTTAGGAGGTAGTTTGGATCTTGCCATGACTTTTGTCATAATTATAATCTATCATGTTTCATTGTATTTATTACAATTAAACTCTCTGATTGATTGTTGGATGACTTGGATTTCTTACTCACAGAAATACTGTCAATTGGCCTGATCATAGAAGACAGTTTACACTTTATGTTCCCCCTCCCCTGGAGGAGGGCACACCTACCTCCACATGGAGAATAATACAGTCAACTGCTCTGTCCAACCTCCCCAAGTGGCACACAATCTCCAAAATTCATAATATTACTTGTTATTTTTCTTTCTCCAAGAAAGTAGAAAATCCACAAAAAAGAGTATAGATATGTAGGGAAAAGGGCAGTAGGGAGGGTGGTGGAGCAAGAGAGTAATTGTTCTAGAAAAGAGTGTGTTATATCGACTAGAGTTCAGACACCTTAGATTCACCACCTACTAGTTGTGTAACCTTGGGGGAGTTATTAAATCTCTCTGAACACGAGTTTTCCTATCTGTAAATAGAGAATGATAATATCAGCTATCTCATAAGTTGTGATTTGTGTGAGATAATACATGTAAATTACTTAAAAATAGAGCCGGAAACAAAGCAAGCACTGAATATACGCTGGATGTTATTGCTGAAAGTTGTTCTAGAGGTGGAGGGAAAACTGGCAAATGTGGCTGGCTGCTAGAAGCATCTAAAAAGGCACCCTGCCAGCCCTCCTTGGAGAGAAAAGCTGTTATTATCCAATTGTCCATCGTTTTTCTTAGCTGACTTTGGGCAAACAAGTCCAGCCCCCATTGCGGATTATGGGCCATGAAAACCCACAAACAAGGTAAGGATGGCAGAATTGGGCCAAGTCTTCCCTCTCTCAGCCCTTCAACACCACCACTTGGCAACAGTCACCATGGCTCACTGTCAACCAGCCACCACCACTGCTTTTTGAACTACTGAAAACCCACACGCCAGAGTCAGAGCTCACAAAGAAACTGTGCTCCTGAGTCCATAAGATACCTTCCAAAGGCTGTTTTGTAAAGACTTAGCCTTTTACTTTGAAGACTATCACTTATCTTTTAATAGATGCTCTTCTAGTGCAACTTGGCCATTGGTACCTTTAAATAAGATGTACTTACCAGTACTTAACAAATGGCAGCTACTACTATGACTAATTTCTTTAGTCCTTTTGCTATTTATTTAAAGGCTTTCTTTATTTTCATAGGATTTCAAGCATCCTGACAATAGTAATTTTGTGTTTTGCCCGAATTCCATGAGGTTTTAAATTTTTAATATAAGTAAGATTTATGAGTCACTCTCTGGCAGAATCCGCAGCTTTTAGCATGTGTGGTGTAAGTAAATGACCCACAACAAGATACAAAACTGAGAAGGAACAAGTGATCAGTTTCAGGAGAAGTTACAGAAGTTGAACAAGTGAAGGAGAAAAAGTTTCTGGCTATATAAGAGATAGAATATTTGGAGAAATGAGACATTAGGAGTAGTATTTCTTATGTCAAGGTAGATATCCTTTCCAATATTTATCCTGTGGCCCTGCCTGGCCCCTGTCCTCCATCAGTCTACTGCAAGGTCTTGGCTTGACAGAAGATGTGATTACCTACACAAGTTTCTTTGTCCTCTTCTCCCCTGGGCAGGCTCATTACATTAGAGAATGTAGAAAAGCAGAGCTGGAAACTGATCTTTGGACTGACAAGAGGAACCTAAACCACTCATCTTCTTTTATTCCTATTATATCAATCAAAAACTTTTGCCCACATTCTTTGGAGCTCAAAGACAGAGAGCCAAATCAGAAGGAAATGAGGCCATGGCCTTGGGAAGATGTCTTCCTATCTTTTCTTATTTTTTCCCTCTGGTCTCTGAGTTTCAAGTGTGAACTAAAAAAAGAGATGGACTTTATATACTTTAGCCCCTGAAGGAAGGACAATTGATAGCAAGGGGCAGATGTAGCACTGGTTAGTAGTAGGAGGGCCTTTTCCATCCAATTAAGCTAGATAAACTCTTGCTCAGTGACCCACAAGAAACTTTAGGGTTTGTGAACATTCCCACCCCATCCCCTCAACTTGATGGTAAGTCAGTTGGGTGACTTGTCCAAATTTCCACCAAAATGTAAGATTCAATTCTACTGTTTAGTAATCAACAGTAATGAGAAATCATTATCGGTAAACCTGTCACACTGACACCTTGATATGTCATGACTGACAACATGCTATGTCTTGATTTGACTTGATAGTGTAGTATTGTCCTTACATCCACATTGCTACTTGTGAGCCACAGAACCTTTCAAATTACAAGATCCTAGAGATGAGGAAATTTTTCATTCTTAATAAAGCTGGGCTAGGACTGACCTTTTCAGGTTGGCTTCCATTCTGGTCATTGCTGCTAAAATATAGACAGAAGGTAACTAGAAGAAACCCCATTCTGGCTGTATGTAAAAGGCTTTTGATCACATCTTTAGTTGCAGTTCATTGGACGAAGATATGATTAAGACACTGGGGACCATACTTGGTTCCACCAGCAGTTCGCCATACCATTGCCCCCCAACAAGCTTTCCAAGGGCTTTCCTTCCTTATTGGCAAGGCAGTGAAGCAAAGCTTCGCCAGAGAGCGTGAAGCGCGTTGGTTCTGGAACTACTTGGGCTTTCTTCTGCAGCATCCACCTTGGACAATGAATGACTCATTAAGATTAATTTCTAGCTTGCATAATGGCTCTTGCACAAGACTATGTTTGCACTCTAGAGTATTGGCACTGGCAAACAGGACCAGACTTTTGGCAGGTTTTTCAGATAAACAATGCCAAGCTGGCTAACTTCCTATATTTCTCTAGTCTTTTTTGGAAAATACCTAGAACACTTTCCAAGAAATTAGTTTAGGTCAGTGAGAGTTTGTTCTGGATAATACTGTGTTTATTATTGCATAAGAATCTAACTCAGGATCAAGTTCAGACCCGAGTCAGTTAATACTGACATAACACGTGAGCTTTTTCTGTTCAGGGCATGAAGGCTACTGGGGGTTCTAAGACAAAAATATAAATTTTATTTCAGGTGACTCCAATTGGGCCATAATTTCACTACTAATTTTGAAGTTTTGAGGGCACTCTGGTTGATAACAAGAGAAACAGTACTATGCAAATAACTACAAAGGCTCAGGGTCCCTCTGTGTGCATCTCCTTCCTGGCTGGTGGAAACAAGTGTGTTGGGTGGGGTGCAGGGGAAGAACAACGCTGGAGCAGTGAGGGGGGCCGAACCTGGTTCTCACAATTACTGGCTAGTTAGATAGCTCAGTGGGACACAGAGTGTTCAGTGGACAAGTGTTCCTATCAAATTTCAACAAAGCCAAGGCCAATTTCAACTTCAATTCATCATAGAAGGAATTTCCAGTCCAACAACAATGTAATTATTATGGTAAGTTGTTCTTAAAGTTTTTAGTTGATGCAGTTTTAAAAATTTGATGTTGTGTCACAGAAACAATAATTTCTTGGCACTCTCAGCTACTAGACTGTTTCTATGGCCGTTACACTGTTGATCTGCCCTACTAAATAGCCTCTCACTTTTCATTTAGTTTCACTAAGTAGCAATTTTTTTTTTTTTTTTTTTTTGGACAGCTCTGCTAGTCTCGGATACTAATAGTGATGTCACCACCCAGATATTAAATGTTCTTTTCTCTATTAGTAGTGACTTATTAAGGTAAAGACTTCTCTTATCACCTACCAGAAGATATAATTTTACCGAGAGAATGTCATAGACTTAACCTTTGTGCACTGCTTCAAGAAAATACTTTATGAGAATTTTTAGAAGACAACTTAAAATTATTCTATGTAAGATTAACAGTTATGGTCATCATGAGTTAATGCAGAATTTTACTGAGTGCTAGAATTTCAACATGCAAAGCACATAGATAGTTTTTCACTTTATGTGTGGGATCCTTCTCTATATTTGGAAGTGAATATTCAAATAATTTCAACTGGTGTTCTCTGTTTGTTTTACCAACAGTACACTGATTAGATTTGATTGTACCATAGTGGTTCATATTATCATGGATCATAAATATTTTCAGAAATGCTAAAATCCACAAAGGCCTTCCAAAGGCTAAGGCTGTTGCTCAACTCAAAAAGTGGGTCTTGATCAAATCTTGAGATTGGCATTAACCTGTATAAGGTTGAGCAGTTTTCTTAGTCTTCGGAAGCTTTATCTTCTTCACCTGAGAAAGGGGAACACTATCTCTTCTTTCCACCTCTTACTAGATTATTGTAAAGATAAGAGCTAGACAATAAATACCTAAGTCCTTGATAAATGGTAAAGGTTTATATGCGTACATATATATACAATGTGCTATTCTTAGTTATTTCAGAAATGTTAATGCATCTGTTAAACAAACATAAGGCCTAGGGCACTGTGTTGTTGTAACTGGGGTTTGTAGAAGCTTTATTCCTCAAAATCCCAATGCCAGGAACCATATCATTAAGCCATCTTTTGCAATACTCACTCAGTGTGTCCCTTTCTTGCTCTGATACAGCCCACTTCCCACCCTGGGCTGACTCCTTCCTGGTCTATATAATTAACTTCAGTCATGCTCTCCCTGTCTGCAGGCCCTTCTTTACCATATGTCCAGAAGGCCAGGATCAAGTTCATCTTCCACCAGATTTTATAATGTCATCTTAAACTCTACATGCTCCCCACTGCTCACCCGTAATGTACAAACTATCTTTGAAGTCCTTTGCAATGTGGCTTCAACCTATATTTAAGATCTTCCTATTCTCTTACTCATTCCCTACAAGCCAATTACATCAGCCCTCTTGTTTTCCCTCAATGTGATGTTTTGCTTTTCTCAGAGAGTGTCTTTATACTGGTGTCTCTGCAAAACGTGCTTTCTTCTTCCTCTCTTGCCTACAGAAATCTTGTCTACCATTTCAGGCTCATTCCGCAGTCATCTTATAACAGGTTATATAGACACATGTTTATATTTATATATAAGATACCCATAAGTGTGTAAGTATATATAAATATATTGTATTGCATTCCAATTATATAAATACTACAGGCTTTAAAAATATTGTCAATACATAAAGCTATAAGAAAGAAAATTAAAATTATATGAACTCTTGATCTTGAGACAACCGCTATGAACATCTTAGAGACTCCTTTTTGTACTTCTTATGTATGAATATACATGTCTCTTGTTATAGAAATGTGATAAAATTATACCTGCTTTTTAAATCATGTTTAGCTTCATATATAAATAAAAGTTTGATTTTTTGTTATGTTCATTGCATAGTCCCCCCATCCTCTCCTTTCATCATTCTTTCTAAAAACCTCACCCCACTAATCAATTTGCTAAAACCTTGTTCCATGTTTTTCCATATCTTTCTTGATACACAGGTAATCATGTGTTCTTTATGTTATCAACTGATTTTCAAGTAGATTTATATTATAAATATCTGATAGAAATTTTTCCAAGTCACTTAGCCACATTTAACCCATTAAAACTTAATTTATTTATTTTATTTGTTCACAAAACCACAAATAAATGTAATTTTATATAAATGCATTCTTATTGTTATGGTTATACTTTTTGTGCCATCTTTATTTTCCTTTCTTTTTCTCTTTCTTCCTTTTTATCAAGGGCATTTTCTCCCTCTAATTCTTTCTTTTTGTTGGCTGCACACCTACTATCTACAACAATTTATTTTAGTTTTGCTATGGACAGCTATCCATTTTGTTTCTAGTTGTTTGCATGGAAACAATACTATGGAATGAATATATGTGCAGGTGTGTTTGTGTGTGTGTATGTGTTTAAATTCTTGATTTTAATTTGATGGATTAGATTTCTAAGTCAAGGGGAATGTGTATTTCTAATTTTAATTGATATTAGCAAACTGCCTTCCAAAAGGGCTATAGAATTCACATTTTCAACAAGAAGAATCTATGAGAGTGCTATCACCTCATTTTTATCAATTAATCTGAGTTTTATGTGAGAGTTGCTGTGATCCTCTCAATACCACTTTACTTGCATTTCCATGACAACTGTAGAGGATGAGAATCTCTTCAAATGGAAAGCAATCATTTAAGTTTGCTCTTATGTGAATTGCCTATTCCTATCCTTTGCTCACATTTATATTAAGTTATCTTTTTCTAAGCAGTTTGTAAAAGGAATTTGTATATTACTATAGTAGGCAGCTTCCCAGAATGGCTGCCAGCGACCCGGCCCCTTTGTATTCATGCCCTAGCGCACGTTCTCCCTCTGCGTGTGGTCTGGACTTAATGATTTGCTTTTAAAGATAGTATAGAGCAAAAATGATGAGAGAGCACTTCTGTGATTAGGTTACAAAAGACCAAGACTTCTATTTTGTTGGGTATTCTCTCTGTGGCTTTTCTCCTATGCTTACTCTAATTCAGAGGACCACCTGGCATGGACCTGAGGTAGCCTCTAGCCAACAGCCAGTAAGAAACTAAGGTCTTTATTTCAACAGTCTTTAAGAAAATAAATCCTGTGAACATTTGCATAAGCTTGGAAGCAGAACCTTCCCTATTCTTGCCTCCAGATGAGACTGTAGCCTGGCTTTTCTCTGAACTGCAGCCTTGTAAGAGACCTTGAAGCGGAGAACCCAGTTAATCTGTGCCTGGATTTCTGACCTACAGAAATTTTCTGTGAGTAACAAATGTGTTTCATTTTAAATTGCTAAGTTTGGGGGATCATTCATTTTGCAGAATTACATAATTAATATGATTACATATACTAAATCTTTATCTGAATTATATGGCACACTTTTTCTGATCTTTCATTTGTTTATGATATCTTTTTCCATACATGATTTAAAAATTTTATATGGTCAACTATGTCTATATTTTCTTTCATGGCTTTTAGATTTGATAAAAGATATACAAGTGTCTCTCCACCTATGTATTATCTAAAGTCTCCTAAATGATTTTCTAATATTTTTAATATTTTATTTTTTGAGTTAAATTTTCATTACATCATTTAGGTAAAATACATAAGACAATCAACTTCAAGATCTTCTCTTCCTACATCTTCATTTTTTAAATTAGGATTAACACTGATATTTTTGGTTGCTGATTGACTGTTGAACATGCATTCTCCACTCATGGCAGAGTCTGATCTGGTTAAACATTCTACATCCGAAGATTGCAAAATATTTTTTCTTATACAAATGTAAAGACAACTAAAAAAATTCTGAAGTGAAGGAATGATCAAGAACTTGAAATGCTGACTTAATAAAATTCCAAAGGGGAACATTTCTGTTATTAGATCATAACACTATTTCTTTATTTCGCAAATATTTATTAAGTACATTCCACCTGCCAAGCACTGTACTAAGTCCTGGAGATAAAGGTTAAAGAAGACAGGTAGACATAGCTTTCACCTTCATGGAATTTATGTACAGGCATTAAACCAGTTATTACAAATGTGATGATTCTTATGAGAGTGATATGCAATGACTACATGTGACAGGAAAGCCTACCAAAAACCATGATGGCTGGAATAAACATTTACACTGAGAGGTAAAGGGTGAGTAAGATCCATGAAAATGCAAGAAAGAGGAGAGTCCAGGCAGAAGAAACAGGCCAGGCAACTTTCAAGTTGCGAGCAAGTATGGCACAATTCAGAAATTGAACAGGATCAGATTGACGGGCATAGAGCTCCCGGTGTAAGCGAGCAGTGAGAGCTCAGAGAGGTGAAGCGGGTAGGCACCAGGTGGTGGAGAACCTCAGTAACCGTGTAACAGAATAAGATCTGATCCCAAGAGGAGCAGAGGGCATTAGAAGGATTTTGAGACTGAGAGTGTCATGATATCTGTATTTTCGGAGTTACTCTACTTATGGTTTGGAGAATGCATTGGACTCGGAATCAAATCAAGGAGAACTCTCGGAAGGCTGAACAAATCGGGTTTCAAAACTGCAAACAACTATAGCTAATTTAAGAAGTCTGGTGAGGAAAGTGAGATGATGGGACACTGGTTGGGGAGGACATGGGGTCAAAGGGGATTTCTTATTTTGTTTTTTAGTTTTGTTGAGTTTGCCACAGGAAAGGTTTGAGTCTGATGAAAACAGCAAATTCAGAATAAATGCCTGAGGACATATAAATGAAGGAAGCAGACCTAAAAGGATATAGACTAATAAATGAATTCCCAAAAAGGTGATATTCTTTAAATATATGGCTAATATTTATTTAATTGGGGCAGCGAGAAGCCAGCCTCTTATGTAACAGAAATGGCATTCCTTATTTTTTATAAAATTCCTATTTAAAATAAGGGTTCTGTTTTAGCCACTAGATATTACATAGCTTTTAACTTATTTGAAACTGTCTTGCATTTTGGAGTTTTTTATACTCAAAACTCGTTATCCAGTGATTTTAACTCTCTGGAAAAAAGTAACTTAAATACATCAGCTATAGCTTTGTTCAAAATACATTTTCAAATTCTTTTTCTAGATTTCATGTTGGCAAAATGTTTCCCAGTTTTTCTCTTTTTATTGCTCTGGCTTGTAATTTTTTAAAAAATCAGATTACATATTTAGATGTTTTTATTAGGTAATAAAATAAGTCACTCTCTCCTAGAAAACATCACTATTCTGTTTTACAGGTGGTCGCAACTTATGTGGGGTTGGGTTATAAAGTCAAAGAACAAAGTGATAATCATGTTTTCTCAAAGTAATTGTTGAGAATTCGTTCTATTGACTACGGAGTAGAGTATTCGTCGTTGGGTATATATGCTCCTCTATGGCGATATGTATGTATACATGTGTAACATATGTACAGGATGTAATAAATGCACACATGCAAAATACAGCTCTACAGTGTTTTAAATTATGGCATAGCAGGATAAGGAGAATAAAAACATTTTAAAAAGAAAATAATGATGCTGAATACTCAGATGCATCCTGGGTGGTTTTGCTTGGCGCTGATGGTAACAATGGTGACTCAGCATGGTGACTGATGCTGACAATGATGATGAGTGTGTGCTGAGGAATGAGATCATGAGGATAGGCATGTGCACACCCCAGGAATTCATTTATCTCCTCTCTGACAACACCATTGAAGGTTACATGTGCAGTAAGGAGACTGGCAGGCAGAACAGCTCATATTTATGCTGTTAGTTGCTCAGCTCTCACTTTTACTTTTGCTCTCTCATTAATGGCTCATCTCTCATTGATTTCAAATAATCAAAACCAATTTCGATGTGTCTTCACTATCTTGGGTTTGAGGATTTTAGCTGACCCCAGAGAGTTGTCAGCTGGCGGAGTTCAGTGTGGGTGGGAATATTGGGGTTGCATCCTGCAGCGTGAAAGATCACAAAAGCTGTGTGTCGTAGATCAGAGTTGAAGACGAAGTTGCCTGCATGTTTGTTTTATTTTGTTTGGTTTTAATTTCTATGCAGGAGGGGGAATAGTTTACTTTATAGTTATACATGAAAACCTGATATAACAATAATATATTTCTATGATAATTTACTCCAGGGATGTTTTTTCACTTCTTATGAATTGGCATGCTGTTCATGTGACTTGGCTTTTAAAGCAGATCTGAAGATAAGGAAATGGTCAGTGCTGGTTCCCTACGGTGTTGAGATAGGAGGTGATGGAGAAAACCTGTAGCAATCTGCCTTTCATAGGAGGAGGGGCTCCTTGTCAAGTGTGAGGAGGAGTGAAGCAGAACAGGGATCTGAGAGCAAGCTGGTGTGGAGATGATGCAGGGTGCAGCCAGGAGGGGGCCCCCCAAAATAGGGATTTGGAATGGGCCCAGAACTCACAGTGTCCAGGAAATATTAGAGGGACATATAAGATGTCCTCACCCCTTCCCCCTCAGTTATGAGTTGGGGGAAGGGACACATGGAGCAGGGACATGCAGAGCTGCTAATCCATGGCATGGTCATTTAACATATCTATAGCCTTTGGCTGGTAGCTTAGATGTGTTAAATAGCTGTGACCATGCTCTGAGCCAGAGGGATGGAAAGGACTCCCCGCAAGACGTGACTGGGGGAGGAACCTCAAGTCACAGCACCTGTGTGGGAGCTTGGAGAAGATTGGCTCCAGAAAATGGGGACACACCTGCCCAGACTCATGATGGCATCCCCAAAATACTTGGAATATATGGGAATGCTGGCAGGTGTAACTGATTGTAGGAGGAGTCGGAAATGGGGGTACAGAAGAGATTTGGCGCCAGGATTTAAACGGGGACGCGGCAGCCATTGAGAGAGAATCCACGTGCTTTCCCAAGAGTTAGGACCCTCACAACCCGGTGAGGGAAAATCACCATGTGGCTTTAGCAGAGAATTGCCACGTGGCTTTTCCAGAGTGGGGACTCCTTCCCCACAGCTTTGGTAGAAGAGGACCACGCGGCTTTGGGGTGCTTCCTTTGGCTGTGTGGCCTGGGAGCAAGAGAGACTGCCTGGAAGAAGGGTGAAAGAAAGAACTCTTGCCAGTAGGCCATGAGAAGGTGCCACATGGCTTTGGATTAATTAGCGATCCTGCCTGGACGACGACACAGCTGACAGTGTCAAGAGCCTGGATCCCGGACGTGTGCTTCTCTTCCTTGCAAGTACGGTACCCTGACTTAGGGCAGAGGGAGATAGGAGGCACTGTGGGCGTCTGTGGGTATCCTAAAGGACTTTGATATTTTAATGAAGTTAAGTTGCTACTTTAACTCTGTATAGCATTAAATAAACATTTCCTTTCCTTTTCACAAATCTCTGGCTTTGAGAGGCATCTTTCCATAAGGCGACGGACAATAACGGACCTTCTGTTTGCTCTGTAAGAGAGATTTGGAGGGTTCCAATTTGATGAGGTAGGTGAGAGAGTCAGAAGTTTGGAGAGAATTTTGAGGTTGCAGTGGGAAATGACCAGGCTGTTCCATTTCAGGCACCCAGCTGAAGACGATGGCCATCTTTCTGGACACAACAATCTGCCCAGCTGTGGGATTCTGTAGTAGTGTAGCAGCCTGGGTTTAAGGCACTGAGAAGGACTTCATTTTAGGAGCAAATACTTAAGAAGGGCTATATCAAAAACCTGAGAAAAGAAGCAAATTACAAAAGGAAGATGGGATTGACTAAAGAGTGAGAGATACATGTTTCTACAGCAGTGAGGCCCGGCTGTGGGTGCTGAGGCCCTGAGGGTCCTGACCCTGTGGAGCCACACGATTACAAAGCTGCGGGTGTTTGTGTGATCCACAAAAGCTTCATTTTGTGTTGAATCAATTATTCTTGTAGCATGTTACCCCAATTGTTCCCATTGGCAATGTTATTTATGAACTCTGTGATCCCAAATGAGGGTCTCTGTTCTTTATGAACCCAAGGAAAACTAAGCCATAACAGGTTGACCTGAGGAAGAAGAGTCCCATTTCCCCATGGGAACAAAGGGGCCTCTAATGGGTGGTCCAATTCTGCTTGACACAGACCTTTTAAGGGGTGAAGTTGAGCTGCTATGTGACTCCCCCAGGAAAGATGAGTGTCAGGCAGGTTAGAACAGATGTCCTACCCCACAGCCAGTGGTCAGTGTATTTTCAGTCAAGACTCAGGAAAGACGTACGAAGAAGGACCTCTTCTTCCCCTGGTCACAGAACACGGAGGCCAATAAAAGTCTTCGCTTTTAAGAAATGGCATGGGACTGTGGGCCACTGAGTCTCAATCCTGCTCCTATGAAGCTTGGAAGAATGAGGCATTCATCCCAATTAGTTAAGGGTTGACCTCCCTGAACGTCCAGGCTGTGCCTGCTCCCAGCGCTGTCAGACAAAGTTCTAAGGTAAACGCTAACATGGACAGCAGAGTTAGGGAAGGTGGTAGCATACACAGGAATTCTTTACCTCCCCTGAAGAGCTGAAGTCAGGAGTGGACCAAGGGGATACGGGCACCTAACATGTGCCAGACCAAATGCTATATGCTGGGCACACAACAATAAATAAAACAAAGTCTCACTCCCTGAGTCCAATAACACTGTTCCCACTATTAGAATAGGTGTGTGACCATGGGGAAGTTCCTTAAGCACTTGTGTCCTGGTTTACTCATCTATTATAAAAAGGGAATAATGATACCAGTTGTGGACACTAAACAAGATAATATTGACTAAGGCACAGTGCTTGGCATATAATAAGCATTCAGGAAAAGTTGACCCTTGCATGGATGAGCCTGTTTTATCATCTTAAAATTGAATTCTTGATGGACCAATATCCTTTCCAAGATCAGAAACCCTGAGATTCTGTGACAGAAAGAATTTTCATTATTGTTCCATATTGAGGGTTAGCAGACATTTTATGTAAAAATCTAGGTAATAATATTTTAAGCTTTGCACATCGTACCATCTTCATCATAGACACTCATCTCTGACACTCGTGTGAAAGCAGCTGTGGACAATACTTACAAAATGGTCATGGCTGTGTTCCAATAAAACATTTACAACGCTAAGCCACAGTCCAGATTTGGCCCGTGCAAAGTAGTGCTAACCTCTGTTCTATAGCATAACAATATGTGGAGGAAAGAAGTAAAATGCAATTTGTGATGGAAAAAAGGACGCAGGAAACCGTGTACTACAAAATTGTGTAAGCTCATGGCACATTTGTTTAGCTAAAACCTTTCTTTGTATTGAGCATGCATATGAAAGAAAGCAGATGTTTTTGTAGCAAAGGTGGATAATAGAAATACAATAAACAGCTTTCACCAGCTTAAATATTTATAAACGTTTAACAGGCATAGAGATGTAAAAAGCGAAATGGAAAACATGGCTCAGAAATTCACATTTGCTACCAGTTGAAGGAAGGCAAGAAGATGACAACCTTGCAAAAAGCACGAGAGGCTAATGTCACTTTGGACTCCACCATTGAGGAGATCGTTATGCATTACACTGGCTCGAGCACTTGCAGGGTGGTTACTCAACCTTCAAATCACATTCAATCTGATCTGGTCATCTGAGTATTACAATGACTGGGTTGTGGGCTCTTCCCCTCGTGTTGGCCCAGTGACTAACTACCAGCAATTGGGCCTTCAGGGCACCTGGATACCTCAATAAAGAATAGCTAACTCTGGCCTGGCTGGTGTAGCTCAGTGGATTGAGTGCAGGGTGCAAACCAAAGGGTCGTTGGTTAGATTCCCAGTCAGGGCACATGCCTGGGCTGCTGGCTGAGTCTTTAGTGGAGGCCACCTGAGAGGCAGCCACACATTGATGTTTCTCTCCCTCTCTTTCTCCCTCCCTTCCCCTTGCTCTAAAATAAATAAATAAAGTCTTTTAAAAAAAGAATATCTAACTCTGTGATAGTCATATTGTACCAGTGAGCATGACCTGAAATTATGTTGAGGAAAGAAAAACAGGAAAAATGCAATTAAGTAAAAAAAGAGAGACACGATAAGAAAGGTACATGAAGAAATGCTGGTGGTGCGACATAGAACTGAGGCATTCACTATGGGAGAATTGTAGAAAATCATATGCATACTTTACAATTCCTTCCCCGAGCTCCATTACAGCAACCCTCCCTCACGCTCCTCTACAGATGTCTTTGTGTCACAACTAGCTTTTTCTTCCCTTCCAGGTGTTCCCCAGGTGTTGCTCTAGGGTTTACTCATTCAAAAAAGAGCAAACAGGGTAATATTGGAGCAAATAATTTACTCTCAGCATTTTTCCACCCTCCCATTTCAAGCATTCTAATACTTTACTTGCCCCAATGATTTTGCACAACAGAAAACTTGATGTCGAAGGCCTTTTCTGACTTTTGTGAGGGCTTAAATCTCTGAAGAAATCATGCCAGTATCCTAAAGAGGACAGAGAGGAAAGGGGGTAGCTTTCAAGTTTGGGGAGAGATTTCCTGAGAGGTGAAAGGAGATGAAAGTCCGAGTCCTTCCAATGTTGGGATCACACACTGCTCCTTGACAGAAGTCTGAAGAAGGAAAGAGTCCCCCAATGACAGTTGTAGGGCACCTAGGAAAGTTGGTCCTAGACACAGGGGACTCTTGCCTTGCCTAAGAGTCCAGGGCACTGAGGGTAGCAGCTGGGGCTGATAGCCCCAGGTAGACTGTAACAACAGACATCATGGCCGTAACCAGCAAGGACCAGCCTGTTGCCTGGGAAATACATAAGTTCCTTTGCACAGGTTTTGAAAGTAGGGAGTCCTGGCAATGACTGAAATTACATTTTTCTCAAGCCTTGAGGGAGGGGGACCCCGGGAAGATTTATACTGATTTAAAGACACGAAGAAACATAATGATTGTTGCTAAAAAGCACCCTTGGGCTGATATTCATGTACCAACAAATGTTTGGGAATGGGAGGGGCAGTAGAAAGGGGGAGGAACGCTCATATTCTACTTGGCACAGTTTGTGATCAGGCCAGAAAGCTCCCTGAGGAATAGATTAGGTGTGCTGAGGCCGTGTGACCACAGTGGCTGAGAAAGAGCAGAAGACTGCCTTATAAATCCGTCATCAGGTAAATGAGTGCCCAGAAAAACACAGAGAGTGGGCGGAGTAACATAATTGAAAACAGCTGAATGCACAATGGGCCTAATTTTTTTCTGAACTAAGAATGAGTAAAATGTCTTTTCAAGAACTGGATATAAAAATGGAACCAGAAGATAAAGAAAACCCACTATATTTAGTTGTTCACACACACACACGCACATACAACTAATATAGTAGCCATGTGATGCATTAAGAAAATCTCTTCCTCCTGTACTTTTCCTAACTCGTCTGTTGTCTGGTAATTCAGTTCTTGGAGACTGGAGAAGAAAAGGCTTCCTGACCTATCGGTAGAGTTTAAGAACACACGCGCCATCTCATTGGGAATCATAACCACTCATGGGGCTCAGGGTGCACTTCTGGCTGCCAAGGCTGTGCCTTCCTGAGAAAAGCACACACGGAGAGGAGGGAAGGAGGGGACAGTATCCCAGCAGGACCCGTGAGCTGGGTCAGCCCTAGCCATCTGGACAGCGAGAGCTCCAGGCTATTCTCATGTCCACTTTCTCTCCCAGGTCTAGTTTCAGGGAGATCAAAGGGATCCAGGTACTGAGTCACTCAGTAAATCAAACTTTCATGGTTATTATAAAATATTCCAGTAATATTTTGAATGATAAGCAATTCCCTCAGAGCAAGTGTAGAACAGTGATTCAAACCAGGTCGTCTGGATCCAGAACTCACTTACCTCCACTTTATAATACCTACTGCTTCTAGAGCATAGCAGCAATCGCTTCCACCTGCGCTCACCCACTGTGGGCGCCGATCGGTGGCACCAAGCCACTGAAATCTGTCAACAACCGCACAAGGTCGAGGACAATTTGTTTTGAAATGTCACATAAAGCAAGGAGAAAATCATATAAAGGAGAAAAAGAGTCCTTTTAGAAACAATTAGGAGGGTCTAATCTTTAAACCCTGAGAAATATTTTACTTTTTATGTTAATATACACATTAGTAAGGGCCAGCTCTGGGTGGGGAGTCCAGTAAACTGGACAGGCTTTAAAAAGAATGATACAGACAAAACCACTGAGCTATTTTAATCAAATTATGTAAATTAAATGATAGTGAGAGAAAACATCCATAAGGTGAAAAGACAACAAAATGCATATTTTCTATTTGAGGAATTATGCACCCCCAGAGCATGGGAATTAGTCATTATCTGAAAGTATGTAAATTTGCTCATTCTTTATGCCCACATCCTTTTTTTTTTTTTTTTCCCTATAAAAATTGACTGCCACAGATGTGGTCTTAAAATCCCTGTGGTTTCTGCATCTTGTTCAAAAGAAGCAATACATTTTCCTATTCCTGAAGCTTGAGCCAAGCAACAACAGAGGAACTAAGTGAGATCATTCCATTTCTCTTTTTATAAAAGTAGCACGCTGGTAGATTAGAAAAATGCCATTGACATGGTCTTTGTTCATTGGTTTAATTAGCCAGTCAATAAACATTTAATGAGCATCTAATACGTCCCACACACTGGAAAAACAGAGGTCAATGATATATGGGTCCTTGCCCACCTAGAGCTGAATTTAGTAGGGGAGGTGGACAGATTAACAAAGAAGTGGGAAAATATTTTGAAATACTATGAGAAGTCTTTTTCTTCCTCAGAAAATCTTTTTTTACCTTGTGGCCCTTTCACCATTGAACCAGATCAAGAGACTAAGGCTGATTGCCCCAGAGAAGAAAAGACACAAAAGAATACAGTCAGAACAGAGTCCAATTTCTGGCTGAGAATCTAAAAAGAAAACCTTGAAAGCTTTCATTCTTAAGAGCCTAGTGCTTGAGGGAGGCAGAAAGTTGGGGGGGGAGGCAGGGAGCTTTTGTTTTATTTATTTACTTATTTTTGAATTCTAAAACCTTGGCTCAGGCTCAATAGAGTAAAGCCTGAAAGACCAGCCAGTTCCCCCCCCCCCCAAACCAGGGAGTAGGGCAGAATGCATGATGATGCAAGAGCAACTTCCCAGCCTCTGAGGAGACAAGGCCTTTTCTGAGTTGGAGAAGGAGCTTTGGGAGGATAAAGAAAGGAGAACTAGAGTGTTCAGATGCAAATGTAGGATTTGCTTAAAACCCCTAGAAGCAGGCAGAGGGAGTGAGAAGGTGCCACCTGGAAACATTTGGGATCTGAAAATAGAAGGTGCCCCGATTTCCTTCTAGGGTAGCCCTGCTGGCCTTCTCCTTAGTTGTTGCTTTTCCTCAATTACTTGTTAAATATTCTTAATATTCCTTGGAGAGTTTGGGTGGGTTTTATTCAAGGACGCAACACATTTGAAGCTTTGAAAGAACTCCAGTGAGGAGGAAGACCATGGTCCAGAGGAGAAAAGGCCAGGACATGGAAAGAAGCTTAGAGGCAGTTGTCCAGGCATGAGGGGGAGCAGCCCAGTTCAGTGGTGGCAGCGCCGCTTTAACTTTGCACCAGTTTACTTCTGAGGGGGGTGAGGGAGAGGGAGGATCTGGGACTGCATCCAGGATCCTGGCACAGTGGGCTGGATGGTGGTGCCATCAGCCAGTAGATTACTGGGGAGTACGAGTGGGTTGAGGAAAGAAGATAATGAGTTCGGTTTTCATTCAGGCGTGCTGTGAAAGCTTAAGAAATCCTTGAGAAATTGGAGAAATATGAACTGGTTGATAGTATGGTAAGGAGGATCTGAAGCTAGTGGAACAAATGAACCCACTGTGTTTATTAATGAATCGCAATGCCTCTCCAGGGAGGTCTCTGATGTTCCGCTGCAGAGCTCTGACCTTGGCCTGGTTTTTTCAAGAACTTGGATGTTGGCACATCCAAGACATGCTCATCAAATTGGTATAGGATGCCAATTCTGAAGAAATAACTATGACAATACATGACAGAATAAAAAATTCAGAAGACTGAAGCAAGTGTCTCAAAATAACAGGATGACATTTAACAGAATAAATATAAAGCCCTGCCTTTAGGTTTAGAGCAAAGTGAACAGCACACTAAGAGGATGTGAAGGCCTACCTTCACAGAAATTTGTCTGAACAATTATGTGAGGATTTTAGTGAACCTAAAGTTTAGTATGAATCAACAGTGTGATGCAGCCGTTTAAAGGCAACTCCACTCTAGATGTCATGAGGCAGAGTTCAGAAGTCATACTTCTACGCAAGCTTCCTCAGCTTTCCCAAGCTAAAATAATTTTTGAAAAGAGGAATGTATAATTTAAAGAAGTCATAAATTTAAAATCAAGACCTTTGGTCACCATTTCCAAACACGCTAGACGGGGAGTGTTTCCGCACTGGGGTGACTTGGTCCCTGATTGCATCATCAGTTCATCCAGAGACAGCCAGTGCTCACTGGGTATCTGTGTGCTCTCCTACATTCTCCAGTGTGCTGTCCACAGCTGGGGTCATGTGACTGAGCTCTGGCAGACAAAAATGAGGGCAGAAGTGATATGGCACATCTGCCCCTACATTCTTAACTGTCAGTGTGCCTTCTCCATCCCTGTCCTCTCCTGGAGCATGAACTTGAAGTCACACGTTGAGAGGCTGGCAGCACAACATGCAGAGAAGCTGAGCCCCTGAGTCACTGGAAGGCAGAGAGCCCTGCTGACCCCACAACTTCACATGAGAAAGAAATAAACTGTTGTGGTTGCTGAGCCCCTGAGATTTAGGGGTGTGTCTGTTGCTGCCACTAGCATAACCTAACCTTACTAGTATTTATTTTTAAATATCCCTGGCCTCCGCTAAGCTGTGTTAATGTTCTGTAGTCATTACATTCCTCTTCAGGGAACTTTTGAAAAACTCAGACTGGCTCCAGCCCAGAGTCCTTCAATGGATAAATTCTACAGTCACACATTAAAGGAACGGGACTGAATTTTAGGTAACATGGCTGGGAAAAACCTCTCTTTTGATCTAGATAATTTATTATTTAAGGAAATTACCAATTTTTGGTAGGGCATAAAAACTTTCACTTATAAACCTTAATGTATCTCTTGGGATGTCCCATGTGGTAAGAGCTTGGACTAGAAGCCAGCCAAGGTCCCTTTCAGTTAGTAAGTAAAGCAGAAATCGTAAGTACTGGGGAGATCTTCAAGGCCATCTAATGCTACCAAATGCCAGACTTTATAAATGAGGAAACTGAGCCCAAGAGATATTAAGATGTTTGTTCCAAGTCTCTTGGGTACCCTGCATTCCTTTTCAGTATTCTTTCCAGTACATAGTTTTGAAACTATAGTTTTTAAAAACAAACAGAGCAAGAACAATAATAACACAAAGGAAAGCCCTTCTTGATTCTTTCCTCCTGGACCCCTTCAATCTTTATGTCTCCACGAAAGGGGAGGAGAAAGGTTTCTTTAGGAGCAAAGAGGTGGAATGAGGTGTGGCATACAGGAGGAAGAGGAATCCGGGCAACCCTAGTGCTTGCCTTAACTCACTGCTCACTACGTTCTTGGTCCTAAACCCCTGACCATTTTTTTCCCCTCAATTCCTTCAACTACCAGATCTAGACATATGCCACAGAATCTGTATGAAGCATATTTCTTTTTTATTTTTAAGATTTTATTTATTTATTTTTAGAGAGAGAGGCAAAGAGGGAGAAAGATAAGGTGAGAAACATCAACATGAGAGAGACACATAGATTGGCTGCCTCCTACACATGCCCAGACCAGGGACTGAACCCACAGCCCAGGCATGTGCCCTGACTGGCAATTGAATGGGCGGCCCCTCGCCCTATGGGATGATGCCCAACCAACTGAGCTACACCAGTCAGGGCACAGATTTCTTATATTTTTCTTTTTTTTTTAATTTTTATTGTATTTTTTCCATTACCATTTAGTCCCCTTATACCCCTTCCTCCACAATCACCAGACTGTTGTCCATGTCCATGAGCCCTTTTTCCTTTTTGCTTGATCCCTCCACCCCCTAACCACCCTCCTCCATAGCTGTCATATGCTCTCTGTTTATGAATCTACCTCTATTTTCCTAGTTAGTTTAGTTTGTTCATAGATTCCACATATGAGTAAAACCATGTTTGTCTTTTTCTGACTGGCTTATTTCACTTAGCATAATGTTCAGGGTTATCCATGCTGTGGCACAGGGTAAAACTTTCATTAAAAAATTTTTATGGCCAAGTAGTATTCCATTGTGTAAATATTCCATAGTTGTTTTATCCACTCATCTACTGAAGGACACAGGCTGCTTCCATATTTTAAATAACACTGCAATGAACATACAGGTGTTTATGTTCTTTCGAATTAGTTGTTTGGGTTCCTTCATATATATTCCCAAAGAGTGATTGCTAGATCTAAAGGCAGACCCATTTTAAAATTTTTGAGCTATTTCAATGCTGCTTTTACAGTGGCTGCATCAATCTGCATTCCCACCAAAAGTGGTTCCCCTTCCTCCACATCCTCAGCAGCACTTGTGTGTTCATTTATCCATGACAGGCGTTCCGACAGGTATGAGATGATATCTCATTGTGGTTTTAATTTGCATTTCTCTGATGATTAGTGATGTTGAGCACCTTTTCATATGTCTATTGGTCATCTGTATGTCTTCTTTGGAGAAGTGTCTATTCAGGTCTGTTGCCCATTTTTAAAAGGGTTGTTTGTTTTTTTGGTGCTGCATTTTGTAAGTTCTTTATAAATTTTGGATATTAAGCCCTTATCTGATGTTTCAGAGAATATGTTTGTTCATTCCGTGGTTTGTCTTTTTACTTTGTTGATGTTTTCCTTTGCTGCGCAAAAACTTTTTAGCTTGATGTATGTAGTCCCATTTGTTTATTTTTTCTTTGGTTTCCCTTCCCTGGGGAGATATATCCAATAAAATATTGATATGAACATTGTCTGAGATTTGCTGTCTATGTTTCTGTCTTCTGTTTCTGTCTATGATTTTAATGGTTTCTGGCCTACCATTTAAGTCTTAAATCCATTTTGAATTTTCTCTTGTGTGTAGTGAAAGAAAGTGATCTAGTTTCATTTTTCTGCAGATATCTGTCCAATTTTCCCAATACCATTTATTGAATAAACTATCTTTAGCCTATTGTATGTGTTTGCTTCCTCTGTTTAGTATTAATTAACTATAAAGGTGTAGGTTTATTTCTGGGCTTTCTGTTCTGTTTCATTTATCTATGTGTCTGTTTTTTATGCCATTCTATTTTGATTACTATGCATAGCCTTATAGTACAGTTTGATATTAGGTAGCATGATTCCTCCAACTTTGTTCGTCTTTCTCAGGATCACTGTGGCTACGCTGGGCCTTTTGTAGTTCCATATACATTTTTGAAATATTTGTTCTAGGTCTATGAAATACATCATTAGAATCTTGATAGGAATTGCATTCAATCTATAGATTGTTTTGGGTAGTATGGACATTTTCATGATTTTAATTCTTCCTGTCCATGAACATGGTATGTACTTCCACTTGTTTGTATCTTCTATTTCTTTCTTTAGTGTCTTAAACTTTTCTGAGTACAGGTCTTTTACATCCTTGGTTAGGTTTATTCCCAGGTATTTTTCTTTTTGTAGCAAATGTAAATGGGATTGTTTTCTTAATTTCCCTTTCTGTTAGTTTGTTATTGGCATATAAAAATGCAACTGATTTCTAGATATTAATTTTGTATCCTGCTACTTTGCTGAATTTATATATTGGTTCTAGTAGTTTCTTGGTGGAATCTTTGGGGTTCTCTATGTACAGTATCATGTCCTCTGCAAATAAAGACAGTGTTACTTCTTCCTTTCCAATTTGGATGCCTTTTATTTCTTCTTCTTGTCTGATTGCCATGGCTAGGACTTCCAGTACTATGTTAAATAAGAGAGGTGAAAGCAGACATCCCTGTCTTGTTCCTGATCTTGAGGGGAACACTTATAGTTTTTGCCCATTGAGTATGATGCTGGCAGTGGGTTTGTCATACATGGCCTTTATTATGTTTAGGTATGATCCTTCTAATGCCACTTTGCTGAGAGTTCTTTTTTTTTTTTATCATCAATGCGTGATGGATTTTATCAAATTCTTTTTCTTCATCTATTGATTTGATCATGTAGTTTTTATTCTTCATTTTGTTTATGTAGTCAATCACATTTATTGATTTGCAAATGTTATACCAACCTTGAATTCCTGGAATAAATCCCACTTGATCAAGGTGTATGATCTTTTTGATGCATTGTTGTATTCAGTTTAATAGTATTTTGTTGAGGATTTTAGTGTCTATGTTCATTAGGGATATTAGCCTATAATTTTCTTTGTATTTTCTCTATCTGGCTTTGAAATTAGGGTAATGCTGGTCTTGTAAAGTGAGTTTGGGAGCCTTCTCCTATCTTGAATTTTATGAAATAGTTTGAGAAGTAGAAGCATTAGTTCTTCTTGAAATGTTTGGTAAAATTCACCTGTGAAACCATACAGGCCAGGGCTTTTTTTTGTTGTTGTTGTTGTTGGAAGTTTTTTGATTACTGCTTCGAATTTCACTATGTGTAAACTGTCTATTCAGGTTCTCCGGTTCTTCCTGCTTTAGTTTTGAAAGATTGTATGTTTCTAGGAATTTATCCATTTCATCCTAGTTGTTCAGTTTGTTGGCATATAGTTCTTCATAATATTTTCTTATGGTCCTTTGTACTCCTTTGGTGTCAGCTGTTATTTCTCCTCTTTCATTTCTGATTTTATTTATTTGGGTCTCTCTTTTTTTCTTGATGAGTCTGATTAAGGGTTTGTCAAACTCATTTATTGTTTCAAAGGACCAGCTCTTGGATACATTGTTCTTTTGTAATTTTTTTAAGGCTTTATTTCATTTATGTCTGCTCTGATCTTCATTATTTCCTTTCTTCTACTCACTTTGGGCTTTTTTCCTAGTTCTTTTTCAAGTTCCTTTAAGTGTAAAGTTAGATTGCTTATTTGAACTTTTTCTTGTTTTTTGAGATAAGCCTATAATGCTATGAATTTCCCTCTTAGGATTGCTTTTCCAGTGTCTCACACATTTTGGACTGTTGTGTCATTTTCATTTGTCTCAAGGTATCTTTTGATTTCTTCCCTGATCTCACTGTTAACCATTCACTGTTTAATAACATGTTATTTAGCTTTCACATCTTTGTGTGTTTTTCAGTGTTCTTCTTGTGATTGATTTTTAGTGTCATATTATTGTCGTCAGAGAAGATGCTTGATACCATTTCAATCTTCTTAAATTTATCAAGACTTGTTTTGTGTCCTAACATGTGGTCTGTCCTACAAAATGTTCCCCGTGCACTTGAAAAGTATGCATGTTCTTCTGCTTTGGGTGAAATGCTCTGAAGATATCAATTAAATCCATCTGTTCTAGTGTGTCATTTAAGGCTGCTGTCTCCTTATTGATTTCCTGTCTGGAAGATCTATCCATTGAAGTCAGCGGGGTGTTAAAAATCCCAGATTATGACTGTGTTTCTGTCAATCTCTCCCTTTATGTCCATCAAGATTTACTTTAAATATTTAGGTGCTCCTATGTTGGGTGGGTAAATGTTTACTAGGGTTATATCTTCTTGTTGGATTGTTCCCTTTATCATTATGTAGTCCTTCTTTGCCTCTTGCTATAGCCTTGGTTTTAAAGTCTATTTTGTCAGATGTAAGTACTGCTACCCCAGTTTTTTTTTTTACCTTATCATTTGCATGAAATATTTTTTCCATCCCCTTACTTTTTATCTGTGTGTATTCTTTATCTTAAGTGGGTCTCTTGGAGGCAGCATATATAAGGGTCTTTTTTCTTATCCATTCAGCTACCCTGTGTCTTTTGGTTGGAGTATTTTAGCCACTTAGAGTTAAGGTAATTATTGATAGGTACATATTTGGTGCCATTTTATTGTTAGACTATTTTCCTCTGCATTTTTCCCCCTTTTCTTCTTAAAGCAAGCCCTTTAACATGTGTTGCAGTACTGGTTTGGTGTTAACCAACTCCTGTAGCATATTCTTGCCTGTAAAGTTCTTTATTTCTCTTTCAATTTTAAATGCTAGCTTTGCTAGGTAAAGTAGCCTTGGTTGTAGGTCTTTGATTCTCATCACTTTGAATATTTCATGCCACTCCCTTCTGGCCTGAAATGTTTCTATTGAAAATTCAGATGACAGACTAACTGGTGTTCCCTTGTAAGTAACTACTTGCTTTTCTCTGTGGCTTTTAGGATTCTCTCCTTGTCTTTAAGGCTTGCCAGTGTAATTATGATGTGTCTTGGTGTGGGCCTCTTTGGGTCCCACTTGTTTGGGACTCTACGAGCTTCTTGAACTTGTACAACTTTTCCTTCACCAGATTAGGGAAGTTTTCAATCATTATTGCTTCAAATAGGTTCTCAATCCTTTGCTTGCCCTCTTCTCCTTGTCTTTCCATGATGCAGATATTGTTACGCTTCATGTTGTCCAAAATGTTTCTTAAGCTCTCCTCATTTTTTAAAATTCTTTTTTCTTTTTGTTGCTCTGACTAGGTGGTTTTTCTACCTTGCCTTCCAAATCACTGATTTGATCCTGCACTTCATCTAACCTACTGTTTATTCCTTCCAGTATATTATTTATTTCAGATATTGCATTCTTTATTTCTAACTGGTCCCTTTTTTATGGTTTCTATGCCTTTTTTCATGCTTTTGAGTATCCTTATAATCGTTACTCTAAACTCTCTATCCAATAAATTAATTGTCTCCATTTCATCTAGTTTTTCTGGAGAATTCTCTAGTTCTTTCATTTGGGGTCTGTTTCTTTGTATTTCCATTTTTGATGCTTCTTTGTATTTGTTTCTATGTATTAGGTAGATCTGCAAAGACTCTGGTGTAGGCCTTTGTCAGACGCTGTTTGTGACTGGCCCTGGGAAACCTGTTTAGAGCTATCAGTGGTACACAGCTTACTACTCCCTCTGCTGGTTGTGGGTACGTGCAGAACAAATCAGGCTGCATAGCAAGGCTGACTTTACCCAGCCTAGGGGAGAGTAAGTTACTGTCTCAGAACTTAAACTAATCACTGCTATAGACTCAAGATATATTCAGCAGCCAGGCTTATGCTCCACAGGATAGGACAGAGTAATTCCTGTGGACAGAGCTATTGCTCCCTCTCAGGCTAATGCCACTTGGAGGGGAGTGCTCTTCCTGAGAGAGATGGCCTCTCCAATATGGGGAATGACTCAGCACAGAGATCCTGGCAGCTGTTCCTTATTTCTCTCCCCAGAGCCACCAACTTCAGACTCTCTTCAAGCATCACTAGTCCATTCTGCCCTCCCTCTGCAGGGGCCCAGGATAAGTAGCTGCAAATGAAATTTTGTATTTTGGCCCTTTAAGATACTCTCTTGAGTCTCCAGCCATCTCTCCCTGGTGGACAGAAACCCCTCTGCTTTTCACAGCTGTATGTTATTTGGGGTTCCTTTCCCAGCTTTGGTGCTGTAAGCTGTGTAGCCCAGGTTGAGGTTTAGACCCTGTACTTCTCAGGGGGAATCCCCTGGCTGTTGAAATATCCCTCCAGAACTTCAGCTGCCACCCTCTCTCTGCTGCCAGCCCTCTCATGCCTCCCCTGCACTCCCTACCAGTCTCATTGTGGTGATGCGGCTTCTTCCATCTGTCTGTGGTTATAAAGCTTCTCTCCAGCTAGTGTTCAGTTGGCTATTCAGGATGATTTTTCTACAATTTAGACGTAATTTCAGATTGGTTCTGGGAGGAATTTAGTGTAGCTTCCACTTACTCCTCTGCCATCTTATGTCTATATCACCTCACCCTATTTTTCTCATTCTAGTTTAAACTCTGTCTAGTACAGTAATATTTTTAGTCCAGTTAAATTATAAAATGTCCAGTTTATAACTATAATCACAGAATTCTCTTATATTAGGAATCTTTTTCTACTATTCACCATCTAGTTTTAATTCACTGCAAAGCTGGGGTAGAAGAGAGGATCTGTTAGCTGATTATGATTATTATTATGATTATAGTTTTGTTATAAAGGATATAACTGAGGAATTGGACACACTACCCTCTGGAAGTGATACATAAGATAGAGCATGGGGGGAGGGGCACAGAGCTTCCATGCCTTCTCTGTTGTCACCCCTCTCCCAAGTTGCTGTTCAGTAATAGCAACTTGGGATCCCACTGCCTGCCACCACACTCTAGGCAAAATTCCAGGGGCAAAGATTTGTTGATAAAGGAAAGAAGTTTTTATTCAAAACCTTCTCAATTTTGGAATAACACCTTTCCACAGGAATTACTCACTTAGGCCTATAAATTAAGGCTAAATTCTTTAACACCTGAGTTCTATCATTCCCCCCGTTAGTTTTGTTATTTTATTTCTGTAGGGTTCATTCACAAACTAAAACAATGTAAGGTACAAAAGCTACCCAATTTTGGATGAACAGCAGGCTTCTGCCTCACAGCCTGTCCCCTCTAAAGCACCCTAAGAAAAACAACCCTGCCACCCTCTGTCAGGCCTGCCCAATCCTAGGCTGTGCCCAGAGTTCCATCCCATCCAAAATACCTCGGTTGGGAAATGCAAGCAGATGCAGTGTGATCATCCATGTGTCTTCCAGGAAGAGAGAGACCAAGAGCCAGAGAGAGAGCCCCCGAGCCCCATCTGACAGCCCTTCTTCTATTCCAAATCTTCTGGTGCATAATTCCATGTGCTCTGGAGGCATTCAGCTTCTCAGCCAGTCCTGTCCTAGACTGTTTACCATTGTCTCCAGCAATCTCCTCCTAGGGCCCCTCCCTCCTCCTCCCTGTGATCTGATCAGATCTTTCTGTATCACCTTGAAGTATTCACCAACTCAGAAGTCCTCTAAACCTCATTATTCAGAGGGGCTTTTGTTTGTTTGTTTTGTTTAGTTTTTTAGAAATACCTGAAAATGCTAGCTTATTAGAATGATGATGTCTTGGTGGAACGAGGGCATCCAGCATCTCTCGTCAACACTTGCCAAGCTCCATCTACGTCTGTGACAACTGGCCTCCAGTTCCGCCATGTGCACGCAGGGGCCTGGCTGGTCCTCACTTATCAGTGCCATTTCTGCCTCCCACCTTGTACCTTTCTTCCCAACTATTTGCTACTTCAGTTGGAAATCCCACGGAATGACCAGTGTGCTCCTGTGTCCTGTCTGCAATTGGTCTAGGTGAATGGAAAACCTAAGAATCTCTGCCACCCTTGACTCAATTCCATGGGAAACCAGAGCCCTGACCCGTTTGCCATTCCCTACCCTTTTCTGCTTCTCCCTAAGACCCTTTTCCGTGCTCCAGAGCACCATGATCAGTCTGCTGGTCCCACCTTCAGCCATGTAGGAGGAGGGGGATGCCAGTCTTCTCATCATGTCGTCCGCCCATATTTCACAAGGAAAGTCTTGGAAGATCTCTCTGCCTTTGGGAAAGCAGACTTAAGTTGAATAGCACCCCTTTCTGTACTGGAAGGTGAGATAAAAAGGGATACTCACTGATTCAGTAATAATAAAATCTATGTATCACCTACTGTGTGACAACTACTTCTCCAACACTACATGTATGGCCTCACAGACTCCCCCCAAGGACTCTAATTTGGTGGGATTTCTAAAGTTGATATATATTTTTTTTACTTTTTAGGTTTTATAGATCCTGAGGTGGGAGTGTGGTAAACGCTGCTTCATAGGTTCTGCAGAAATGCCTGGTCTTAATACCCTGGAGGTAGAGCTTCCAATTCCTTTTGTCTCAGTCTATAGCACAGGTGGCAAACACAAGGCCCACGGACTGAATCCGGCCCTCCACCTTGTTTGATCCACCTGGCACCTTGTTTCTACCCAGTGGCAGTGCCAAGCTCTCATTTAACTGTTAAGGAGTAGTTACATTTACACAGTCCTAAAATTACATTCAGCCCTTTGAAGACAACGACAAGGCTGATATGGCCCCTGGTGAAAATGAGTTTGACACCCCTAGTCTATAGCGATCTCCGAAATTGCCCATTATCACCAATTAGTAATCTTACTACAATTACATAGAGACTTACAATAGGAGAGGAATATGAATGCATTCACATATTTGTTTACATCTTTTCATTGTGCTTTTTAACTATAGAGTAATAGGTAATGTAGCAATAACACAGAAATATAACATATAAAAACTATTAGTTATTTACCTCATCCCCTTACATTAACCACTTAGCAGTTTGAAGTGTTTGTTATCTATGAATATGCTTTTTTAGTGTATATATAAACTGATTTGCAGTACAGATATTTGCTTTTATTTTCATAAAAATGGGATTATGCTATACATGTATATATGCAAATACATACTATATATGTGTATGCATGTGCATATATAAATATATAACAAAATATATTAAAATTATATATAATTATATATATACATATATATTTCTGTGTCTTTTTTTATTTCCAATATCACCATGTCAGAACATTTAGATCCACCACATCTTTTTGGTGGTTCTGTAATATTCCTTGGTTTGCATACTTTGTGACTTATTTGTCCATTTCCTCTTAATGGTATTTGGGTCATCTCCTGTTTATTTGTTATAATAATGTTACAATTTGTGTACACCCACATATCTTACCCTCTGGAGTCAGAGCTTTCCTAAAATAGAATCTGGTAAGTGGGACTCTTGGTTGTAAAATGTTTATTTTAAATTTGGTCATTTCTGCCAAACTGTCTTTCAAAAATGTCATACCAGTTTATACAGCCATTGATGGAACATAAAGGGGTTTATTTTCCTGTCCTCTCACAGCACTGCATGTCATCCAAATCTTACTAAAATTTATCAACTTAACCAAAAAATTAACTCTTTTTAATAGAATTACTGTAATGGTGAGTCTGAGCATTTTTCAAATATTATTAACCATTTGTAATTTTCTTCTCTAAAATGCCTCTTCTTATCATTTATCTATTTTTTTCCCTTTTAGTCTTTTTACATTGTTTAGTAGAAGCATTTTAGCTCTGATGGGTTGTTAACGCTTTGTCTTTTATATGTGTTGAAAATATTTCCCTCAGTCCTCATTTGACTTTTAAATTTCTTCATGTGAGCTGATTTTGCCAAGTAGAAGTTTTGACTTCTTAATCACTCCAATCTGTCAACCTTTTTCTGTATGGTTTCAGGCCTCCTGTTAGCCTTAGAAGGTTGTCCTCACTCCAGGCTTGTGAAAATACAGAGAGTGTGCCAATTTAGAGCAGGAGACGATCAAATTCAAAGAGGCAACATAACTGATAGGAAGCCAAGGAAAATCGCCCTGAGCCCTGGGAGGAATCTGCCTAGCCCACATTTCCCCTCCACTGTACTTTTCCAGCCTGTGGTTATTTGCTATGCTGCAGGCAGGCCTGACTTTCCACTAAGTTCGCCACCTTTCTCTCTCATTCCTGCGTGCAGAGCTGTTTGGTTTTCTGTTTGTGCTTTTATTTTTGCAGACTGTCCTCAGCAATAAACGGGGCTGCAATTACCTCTGGGTCTTGCATCGTGGGATTGAATGCAACATTATGATATTTTCATCTTTCTGCTCTTATGGGCCAACCCCCCCCCCCCCCAGTACTTCCTGCAGTGAGTGAGCAAGGCTGCGTAAAGCAGACATTTGACACATCTGCCCTGGGTTGGCTCAATTCCAATGGGAAAGTTTGCTGTTGCAAGCCTTTAAAAGTCACTTGCATTTCCCTGATTTACAATCATACAGGCTTCCTTGACTTCCTTCTAATTCAATAAGGACAAAGAAAGCAAGCAGAGTTGGCTGCTGCTTGGGTCCTGGGGGAACCAGCCCCAGGCAAGCAGATGACCTAAGAGCCATTGTCATGGACCCCTTTCTCTGCCCCAGCTGCCCCTTCCTGACTCCATAGCTGCCCTCTCTCTCCTGCCTTGGGGCACTCTATCTGCTCTGATGTTTCTCTCCCTAGTAGGGTCAACCACAAGCCAATGTTAAGGATCATTTAGGAGGATTTTAACACAGCCTTTGTCAGAGTCCAACATCAGTTATGTTCATTTCTTAAACACTCTTTCTGAGGAAATGCAGAATGCTTGCCATGTAAATGCATCTGCAAGACACAACCCACCACGTCCATGTTTCAGCCTGCCAAACCTAAATCCCTCCAGTGCAGACCTCTTGGACCCCGCCCCTCTCCCTATCTTCTCCAGGTATTGGAAGGGGCAGGATGAGTGCAGGGGACGGAGGATTAAGCCCAGGGGATAGGTTTTCAGGTTTCCGTGAGCAAGCCTGGGAAGCAGAATGAGGATTGGTAGCTCCGAACTCCCACCACACTGGAACGCACCTCGTAGTTCTGCCCTGGAGGAGCACCCTTTCCCTCTGGGCCCCTGCTGGTCAGCGCTGCAGAGC
The DNA here is from genome assembly GCA_004027475.1 of Anoura caudifer. Taxonomy (NCBI): domain Eukaryota; kingdom Metazoa; phylum Chordata; class Mammalia; order Chiroptera; family Phyllostomidae; genus Anoura; species Anoura caudifer. The sequence continues at coordinate 2,358 of PVKU01001684.1, read as the reverse complement.
AGGAGGTCGTGGGTGCTTTCAACATTTCCTTTTGTCTTGGTTATCCATATTTTCTGATTTCTTTCTCCCGTAATACTAAATATTGCTTCTAATAAAAAATAGGGTTTGGTTGAAAGTTTTAAAAAGGTTAACCTCAGGGAAGCTCTCACAACTCCTAGGAAGAGTTTAAAGGAAACTGTGGATCTTTAAATGAGTTAACAGGTCCCCTGGCTAAATGTCAGTTGTTACCGTGGTAGTATTATGATTGCTATTATCGTGCTGAAGAAGGAACATGGTTAGGGCAAAAGTAAAGTCAGCACTGAGTGAGGAGCAGACAGCTGATTCTAGAGTTCAATGCTGCTTCCCATATGGGGGCCATGGAATCTGTTCGAATTCGCCACATTTGTGTTTAGGAGCCATGTGAGGTTTTCTGTTAGTGAGGCTCCTGCACAGGATTCCTGTTGATAAGATGCCCTTATCCTGATGTTTCCTCGAGTGGCCTGGGTCATGGATAAATAAATCAGGGGCAGGGGTGAGGGGGGATCTTTATCAGTATAAAATACTGAAGAGATACTAGAAAGATTGAGAAAGTACTCAGAAAAGACCAGAAAGGACTGACTTCCTAGATGATTCTAAAGCAAATAGATCGGTCTAGTAACCCCTGAGAGGTGTGCTTGCCATATATACTTTTCTGAGATAATCCCGATTTTAAACACTTGGCTCCTTTACTTCCACGATGCAGTAGAGGGTTCTGATGTCTGCATTAGAGAACGCGACCACCATGTCTCCTTCAGCAGAGGAAACCTTCTAAATGATGCATGATTCCCCCTGTTCAGCATGCTTTGTAAATCTCAGATGCCCAAATATTTTGAGGTTTCCCTTCACCGAGGGGAGTAGAGAGCAGCAGCTCGGTGGCACAGGAGCTACTGAAAGTGCATTTCAACCAGAGGGTGCCGTTGCCTCCAGGCCTCCAGCCCGACAGAGGGTTTCCACTGCTTGGGGTGCCAGAAGCCCCACTAGGGATCCAAGTTGTCAAGGCTAATAAAGATGATTTAGATGCGAAGTCTGAAAGGGCTGTGTGGCATAAAGCCTCCCCTGTACGAAATCCTGGCACGGCCGTGCAGAGAAATGTGAGTGGGCAGGGAGATGGGGATGTGGGAAGGCATGGTGCCATCCTTGGCAGAGGGGGCGCTAAAGAGGGAGTTAAAGAATCTAACTCTATTTTGTCTTAACTCTACCAATTTAATCTTTTTTTTTTTTTTTTAAGGAAAAAAGTCTCCAAATAAAGAACTTGGCAATTCATTCCATGAAGCATACTCTGTGTCTAAGTAGCGAGATTCACTTTTTAAAATGCAAGATTTAAGATTACAGGGTTAATGAGACAACATAATTACTGGAACAAATGGCCACTGGTCACCTAGTTAATCAAATAAACTTGAACCTTGGAAGAAAAATAGGTGGCCTGTTTCATGCCTTGTCTTCATGAAACAGCAGGAAACCTGAATAATTCCAGAGGTAACATTCAAGAGCATATATTCATTGGTCATGCCATTAAAGTAAGAACTCATCAGCCACTGAGGAACTTAGAACCTTCCAACACAGTAAAAGCAACACAACAGGCTGTTTTGAATCAATGACAAAAGAGATGTATGTCCTTTGATCTTTACTCTTTGCTCTTAAGCCTGATCTTTCAACCTGCTCCTGGGACAGACGAGCCCCTTTCAGTCCGTAAGGCCTCAGGGAGCTCAGCCGACTGGCCTGAGATCTTAATCTAACTGTTCTTCTCATGTTTAATGATTTCTTCAGGTTTCTTTCTGTAGCAAGGGCACACGCAAGCTCTGTAGGGGCATGGTTGCCTGGCCACTCTTCCTGACAGCCAGGCTGATTTCTAAGACCAAAGCAGCCATTTAAAAACATGCTACATTTTTCCCAGTGATGACATTAATGATCTTTTCAAAATTAAAACAGTAATGATCTGAACTGATTGAACCCTTTAGGGACTTGTATTTTCATGAAAGCCTACGTGACACGTCCAGGATACAAAGAAGGTCACCACGCTTGGTGTTGAGGACGAGCACTGACGGAAGAGCCTCGGTTGTGTGTGTTTACTCCTGCAACAACACAATGTGAGCGCCTAATGGTCCTGGAGCAAAACATCACCTATTTTAAGGAACACTCAGAAGGGGAGTTCATACTTGGCGTTTAGCTCATAGTTTCCTGTTCCCGTGCATTAGTGACTTTCTAGAAAGGGACTCTTTCTAGATTTTTAATAAAATCTAACATTTATGAAGTATCTTATTATGCACTAAGTAAGCATTATATGCACATTTTATCTTTTCCTTCTCACAAAAATCCTATGAGGTCAGTTTTCTTATCCTC